>VSDK01012950.1:34294-76316 GCA_009767595.1 Symbiodinium kawagutii | reverse complement strand
CCAACAACCACCACAACACCCAACCTAAACCCAACCAGAAAGTCCCAGAAAAGTTAGGGACTAAAATGACCCAGAACATACAACACATAAAACATCAACAGCAACGAAAACACGATGAAGACCAACATAAAACCATAACAGGCAACATACAACATAACTTGTCTTAGGAACCCCCTTTTACCATTTTTTTTTGGGGGGGGGGTGGGAACACGGAACACGGTACCATATATAGGTTTGACATGGTTTGACCAACCTTCAATACCTGATGGAGGTAGGCGCTAGGGGTTGGTCAAACCTACATATACACATCATTTCATGTGAATACATGTCAATCCATAAATGGTTCAACAATCACAAAATGTGGATTGGCTTCAAAACCACCAGTTTTGGCGTATCATCTATGGGCAAAACACTTTTTTCCATGAAAAGCTGCCTGTTTCCCATGTCAAAATAAAGAACACGTGAGCTGAATCCAGTTCCAACACGCGTGATGCATGCGAACATCCAGAGCTGCTGGCCCACCCAAGCCGTTAAGCGGCTCCCGCGTAAAGCAACACGCGGTATTCGAAGGAGGCAATGCCCATGGCGAAAGCACGGATTCCCCAGCAGCGATGGGATGCAAAGTCCTGTGACTGGGATGGCTGTAACTGCCGAAATGTCTGATATTCGTAGCCAGGGCCTAACCATGGATCAAACATGTATGACTAATGGTGGTTTCTCAAAATAGGGAGCCCCAATATGGCTGGTTTATGACTATAAATAGTTAATCAGTTAATAGCGGATGATTTTGGGGTACCCATATTTTGAGAAACAACCAAATATCACCAACACTAACAGGTGAACATTTCAAGAATGGCATCTGTGAAATGCAATCTTAGGTCAAGATGTCAAATCACTAATACAGGACATCAACTCACCATCATTAAGTAAGAATTGAAGGAGCAGGATGAACCATCAGTAGCATTCATCAATCATGATTCAGCACACGTATAATCCTTGGCGATCAGTCATTGTCTATTACCCTCTGGTAATCTAACATAGCTAGCTGGATAACCCAGCAAATGGTTTACACATTGGCAAGGGACATTTTTCCCTTGCTATTCTTCCCAAAGGGTTACTTAACATTATTCACTTTTATTAATACCATTTCCAACCATTACAGTACTAATTCCATCATTCGTCATTAGCAAATCATCAGCATTAGGAACCACCAGGAACCGCTGTGGTCCTTCTGCGTTGCCTTCCACCAGGTAAGGACGGCACCTCAAACGTTCTCTGAAACCCGCTAAACAGGAAAGCCTCGAGAGCCTCAACCAAGCAAGTGTGAACCAGTGGATAAGTAGGGAGTAAACCGCTATAGAAAGAAACATAGTTAGTACAATCATTAACTTACATAGGTTCAAAAGTAATGCTTCATACTGGACAAATAGGAAGTTGACCGTTAAACAAACAGGAGTAGTCACGAACCATCAAGGCATTGGTAAGTGATTAATAAGTGAAACAAACATATACTTAGAAAGTGATTAATCATCAAACCATCAGCTACCGTTGGTAACAAATTGAGCAACATCAATAGGCAAATAACCATTTACAACTCAACTAGCCAGGATATTGGCAATTGGCCAATTGGATGTGTTGGATCAATGCAGTTGGTGTGACACCACCTTCGGCCGAAAACACTGATCTGTCATGTTCAGAGTTCAGACAACAAAATCAACATACAACTGAAATGCGAAATCTTAGTGTGGCCCATGCTCATCCAATAGCTTGCAAGGTGAAATGTTTACAAATGACTATGGGTCAAAAACCTGTACCCCTGGTTCCTCCATCATTAACCAGCTCGTCTTCCCTATAAATTGGATGGTGGTTAACCCCGTTAACCCCCCTTAGTTGGTGGGTTACTATTGACCCATAGCCATATGAGGCAAGAACAAAACACATTCATCCCAACTCATCAGCTAGTCACGATCAACCCACCAGGTCACCTTCGTAGGAGACCGGTCACCGGGGTTCATTGCCATTGCCAGCGGTCCTGTTGTGGTGTACCCTTCACAGTAGGGGGTGGTTCAACATTTTTGCATTGCCCAAAGCCAGGCCGTTCCCGAGTTCGAACATGTTCCTCGCTCACCCTAAAAATAGGGTATCACTTAAAGCGTCTTCATGATGCTTTCCTATTTTGGATATGCACATCTTGGATTCTAAATTGGACGATGTGCCATGCACCAAGTCCGGGCGTCCACGCCAGGTTTGCTGGATAAGCCACTGATCATTATTGCAAGAACAACCAGTTTTTTTGTCGGCTTCTGACTCCAACGAAATCAAAGAACACTGGCTTCACTTCGAGTTCATGGTTGTGCCACCAGTCCCAACTTCCAAATATAATATACTATAGTAATAAAACATATATAGTATAATACACTACTATATTATGATATAAATACATATATATCTATATTTATATATATATACACACAATATTTACATATTCAAACAATGCGTTTGAGCCACCAGCATTTGGTTCAAGGTAGTGAAACCGCCACCCAAATCAACTTCCTGACACTCACCTCACTATGCTGTTGAGCACCATCCCATCCTGTTTGGTGGGTTGGTTCGTTGGTACTCCCATAATTGTGAGTCACAAAGCCCAGGATATATATCAATATATCATCTTTCAACAACAAACCAACCGATTCACGTTCTGGTTGTTATAAACCATCTCAAGACTTCCTCAGTCAATCAACCATCCCAAATATTGGGACAAAAATACGCTAAAAACTTTGAAATCACCAACCAGGTCATTTTTGTTTCAGCTCCGGTGGTTGTCACCACGTCGTGTCTCCCAGTTCGTCAAGGCACAAACAACCACTGAAAAACCATAGGCAGCAAATGATATCCTCGATACGCGCCGCGGCGGCGCCACAGGGATCTAGTGATTTCATCATCCATTTGCGCTATGTCCAGAAGTCGATAAGTCCATAAGTTTCACAAGATCCAGAAGTTCCAGTGACATTGGGTGAAAATTCATTTGGGATCTTGATCCTGGACCAACAATCTGCTAGATTGGAAGCCAGAAGATCAGCTACTAATCATATCTAATCATTGGGTGGTTCATTTCCAGGAAGCTCAAGCTACTGCTGTTGGATCATTTTCTGATTCGTGGTGAACTTGGTCCTTCTCCTCTCAGGTGAGTCGTGCGCTGATCTTGTGGAGATCAGTTCCTGGTGCCGATCAACATATCAGCTTCATGCAATAAGTGACCTCTTTGAGCCACAGAAAACCACCAAGGCTCATTGAAACCCAACAGTTCACCAAAGCAAATACAGTATATAGTTGATCTACGTCATTGAGCCAGTTGACCTAACCAGCAACTATCATTACATCCCAAAAGTCATCAACCCTTGCCGTACCTTGGAGCCCCAAGTTCCAGCCATCATCTCTAAACACGCAGCTGAGACTCGTCATTGGATATCCTCCGACCTGAGATCTGCAGTGTCACCACACTGGTTCAAGAAACCGGTAACAGCCAGCCCACCTGTCAGTGTTAGATCCATATTGATAATCAAACCCCAGTTTACAGTAAATAGCTGATGATTTATCCCAAATATGGGTGGTTTATCAATATCGATCCAATACATAGCAAGCGAAGGCGACAGTCGGCCGAATCGAAGCTACATGGGGACAAACAATTGGAAAAATGAGGGTGAGAACGCAGTGGCATTGCTTGATGCATGTACTTGGATCTAGTTGGTGCCTCAGAGAAGGATGGGGTCCACAAGCGGTCGCCAACACCGTCATGTTAGAACCTCGACCGACGCCCACCAGTGACTACAACCTGTTGAACTTGCTTCGTCATCAGTTGCAGTGACCCCAACCAACTTGTAGTGACCTCAACCTCTTGTCGTTCATCATAACCCCAAGCACCTAGCCATGAACCACAACGAGGCCAGGCCAAGTGAAGTGAACCTCCGAATCTCTGTTTTGGGAGCAACTGTCAGCCATGGGCTTCCCACAGCATGGATGAACATCTTAGCTTAATCTCAGTGGCGATCCAGCTGCATAGCACGTGGTGAAGAGAGGCATATGTGTGCGCCAGGAGTTCAACAAGTGCCTTCACCCTCGAGGTGAACGCCCTGTGAATCTTCAAGCTTTGATGTTACAGATCCAACGTCTGATGCGACCAGCTTTTGCTGGTCTTGGTCTACACCGCTCTGAGGATCCTGCGCCGGACGAATTTTCCTTAGAAGTTTTCGTATTATGATCAGATTTCATTGTTTTACAGTTTTTGTCACTATTACTCTGAGCTAGTTGGTTGATTTCCCTTTGCCACGCTGGAACCATGACTTGTGAGTTGTTGGGACTGCCCAAAGAGCCATGGTTGTTTTGAACCACACAACTAACTACCATTTGCTTTGAACACCCCTGGTAGCTACTTAGCTCCTTCTTTAAAGGGATACGTAGATACCCCTGGCTCCCAACCACTCTCTGCTAACCACCAGCCAGCTACATCCAAGGGACCAACATCCTCTGCTGGACAATAAAACCAAATCCGCCCAGTGCAGTCAGTAAGGCACACACCACGAAGGTTCCTCAAATCACAAGAGGGGCACTATCACAGCTGATCCTACCCTCTGGGGAACCAAGAAAAGAAAAATAGCTGGTCAAAACCTTTGCTTTTCCTATTCAACTTGGTGATTTTTGACTTCCGAGGGCTACCAAAGTGTAATCAATGACAAACCAACAACAGCTGGTGGTACCTTTTAGGTGGTCGCAGGACATCGGCAAAGAACAGCTGGTGAACACACGTTGTTTCTGGGAACCTGTTTGCATCGAACAAATCAATTGGTTAAATCATCAACTTGCAACCAATAAGCGATGGACATGGCCACAGCTTCTCCATTTGGATGTTTCTCAAAATGAGGGTACCCCCAAATCATCCAGTATTTGACAATTTCCTCGCTCTCAGAGCGGTGTAATTAATCTGAATTTCATGATTAATCTATTGATCTCTATCCCTCCCAACATACGTAGTATGTATTGTCAATATATTCTCATAGATTAGTCTGCATGTGAAAATATACCCTTATAGTCTATCCTGGAAACATGTGTAGGTCTGTATGCATGCATGTACCGCTACATCCCGGTGTGCATGATCATCTGTGTATGCATGAAAGAGATTGTTGTAAATTGTCGTACTGAAGGTATTCAAATCACACAATTATACATACTTAAATACATAGTGGATCACCATTTTGAACCAATCCAGCTTTCATTGTAGACCAAACATGTTTCCTCACAAAAAGTGAAGATAATCGTTTTTAAACCGAGTCGTATATGTAATATGATCTCTATCACGACCCGTACCATTTTCATCGTCACTACCCCATTTGGCATGACTCCCGTTGTTGCTGCTGTTGTAACAAATACTTCCAGCCTTTCTATCTACTTATCCGAACCTACCATGATCTACCCATATTATCGCGAGAGCACACAGAAAAAAAACACCTATATATATATATCTATATATATATATATACATGTAAAACCATAGTGTAGTTCTAATATATATATATATATATATATACATACATATAGGTATAATAGCACACGTATATTTACACATGAATATATTGATAAGTGCCTTTCAACAAAATAAGGATATCTGTGTGTGCCAGGACCTGCCACATCCTGCCACAAGAGCAGCACTAACCCGCCGTCAAGTCTCGCCCCATCCAGCGGTGTGTCCATCTCAAATCCTCGGACAGGGACATGAAGGGATCATCCAGGTATGGTTGATGACGCTGGTCAATGGTTGCCGAAGGATGGTTACTTCATGGTTAAGAAGAATGAATAATGGTTCATGGATGTTTATGGTGGTTAGTGATGATTAACGATGGTGAATGGTGCAATGATGGTGAATAATCGCTATTAGTGATCAAAAGTGGCGAACCTATGACTAATACTAGCTAAGAATGGGGGAATCATCACCAACAATGATCATGGCAGTCATGGTGGCTACTGATGGTTCATCATGGGTAGTGATGATTCACAATCACAATGCGTAATGATGTTTAATGATTGGTTTGAAATGATGGGTGCTGAGACATGCTTACAGTAACGGATGGATGATCACGAGTCAACATGCTTAGACTGAAAAGTGGATGAATATGCTTGGTCAATACTTATGAGTGAGGACATAACAATCATATAGCCGTTACATGGATACAACCAATGTTCTGAGAACACCTGAACTATGCCATGATAGGGGTACAATCTGGTTGTCAGCAAAAACCTATCCACTTAATTCCAATTATTAGTGTCATAGTACATCCGTTGTTCCCTACCAACCAACAACCACTTATTGTTGTCACGTTCAAATCATTCTTGGTGAAGGACATCACCAATGTGCCTGCTGACCATAAACACAAGTACCGGCTGAGTACTAGCAGCCCTGTCACAACCCTCACAGCAAGTACCATTTGCATCCAGCTGACAAGAAAGAAACATCTTGTGCCAATTCAGCTGTGAATCAAAACTGTTCGTAATTACCCCCCAATTATCAAACAACAATGATCACCCCCTGGTCGTGGATCATACATTGATCATTCCCCCCAAGCTTGGTGATTCTTCATGTCGAACTCAGCATTCCATGTGGCTTGGGATCTGTCAGTAAACTATGGCTGGTTTTAAGTTTATGAATTGCAATGCCGCCCATAGTTCCCCTGCTATGTATGGCTATAGCTCAAAAACGGGGTATGGATTGTTTCGCAGCCACACCTAGTTTTTTGAGCCACATACATGCAAGCCATTTGAACCCCTGATGAACCATGGTCAAGCATGGTTTTTTTGTTGACACTCTGCGCAAATCTCGGTGCAAGGCTCCGGTCGCTTGGAAAAGGGCAGCACTTGCCAAACGCCGCTCAAAGTCAGCACAGAGCCGCAAACGAAACTGCTTCTGGTGCTGCTGCTGCTGCTTGGTGTGCATGTGAACATGGAAGAGTGCCAAACAGCGGAAGCTATAGGGAAAATCAAACAAATGCGGAAGGATCTTGTAAGCGCTTGTTGAAGCCAGCACACTCAAGATATGAGCAAATAGGGATACATTCTGATGGTGATACATCTCTGGCAAGCCACCCATAAATTGAATGTGGTACAGCCGAACGCCACCAAAATCAATCATTACATTGTTCTTCGTGCAGAATGCTCGGCTTTTGGACGACCAATGTGACACAATAGGTCCAGTGATCTTGAACGAAAAAAAACAGATCTGCCATGCCGCTGCCCCGACCTTCCCCCCCTGCAGCTATCGCCAAAGTAACAGGCACGTAGTTTGCTTGTACCCAGATACGGCAGCCTGTGCTGATGCCAAGTGCTGTGGGTCCAGCTGCACCCCAACACCTGGTTCGTTTCCCTCTTAACCATGGCTGATGGGCCAGGGGTACCCACTGTGGATGCACCCGCTTGGAACGTCAGCTGACCGTCACAACATTCAGAGCTCAGCTTGTCACCTCGCGCTCCATTTCTCTGGCGGATCATCGATTCCATCAATGAGGTACTTGTCCTTAGGCTGTCTCACTGCTGGGCTTGATTTGTCAGCTGAGCTTCGAACATTTCCAGGGCCGAATCCTGGTTCTGAATTTGTGATAATTTCTAGAGATGAGCCAAGTAAAAACCATAGCCCCAACCCACCATATAGTAGAGCCAACCACACCTATCATTTTGATTAGATGAGCCAACCATACCCCCAACAAGCCCAAACCTATCATTTTCATTCGACCACAATGAGTCCAGTCTACAGGTCATCATGGCCAGCGATCAATTTCAACATATTTCAATGAATCAACTTATTAGGATACATTGCGAGCCATAGCAAAAATGGTGATTCACAGCTATGGCTCCAGTGACAAATTAGTTAGATTTATACTTGGAATAGATTGCGAATCACTCACGTGCCATAGCAAACCAACATAGAACCCCCCATCGTGATCCGTCAGAATCATGTCATATGTGGCTGGAGATCCCTAAGACCGATCCAGCATGGTGAAACAAGGTAGAGAAAACACCATGCCGCCATTTGGTTGTGTCTTTGAATAGGGAACCAAATAGTTGGGTTATTACTACAATGGTTGATAAACTTGATGATTTGGGGGTCCCAAAATTTGAGAAACCACCATTTCGTGAGATTCGAGGTTACAAAAGGAAAGCATACGTCTGAGAGTTTCTACCAACCAAAAGCAGCATCCTTTTTTACGGCGATCGCATGACTGAAGTTCATTAGTTTGCTAGGTGTTTGGAAGAGAAACATGGACCTGTTATGATACATCCATATCATATTTAATCCTTAGTACACCACAGTTCTCACATCCCAGTTTTGATTTGGGCGCAGCGGGATCACTGTGCTACCAAGCAACAACCACTTCCAACGCAACCTGAGACACTGTGAAGATGAGGGCATCCCCAAATCCAAAGTAATACTTAAAAATTTTACCAACTAATGACTGCCAATCAATGGATTTAGTTTGTTCTCCTTGATAACAACAATTCATGAATGAGAACACTTGCGACTCACCAATCTATAAATGCCAGCTCAGGATGGTAAATTTAGGCATGGCGGTTCAAAGTGGTTGGCTACGAGTCACGACCAACCCCTCAATCGACAAGTTTGGTCATTCACGGGATGTGAATAGGTTTTTGCGTGGGTGTTGACTCGCAGCTTTATAGCCACTGAATGATGCATAGTTAATGGTTGAAAATAGTTCATAGTGTTTGATAGCAACAATGCCGGGATACTCAAAATTGGAATGGAGCCACAAAGCTTCCGATTCTGAAAACACTTCCCTCATTGTTGATCCCGCAATATGTGTACGGTGAATGGAAATCCACAGCCAATGGGTAACTATCTGGATCAAGTTTTCAGCATTTTGTGCCACAAAGGATCTTAAGTCCGCATCATGGCCAGACACCACCTACACAAGCAGGTTCTCCTTGAATGATATCTACTTCTCACAACAGTAAGTCAATATATGTCGTACGCCCAAATCATCCAATATTGGTTTCTTAATAAACCACCCATTTCGGGAGCCCCTTATTTTGAGAAACCAACATATATGGCTGTGGGTCAAAACCGCGTACCCCTGGTTCCCCTTTCGTTGACCATTGTGTTCCCTTTAAAATGGTTAGTTATTATCCCCATTAGTTGGTTGATCAATATTGACCCATAGCCGTATGTCTTCGCCAAAGCATTCCTGGAAACTCGAAAACGATGGCAAACTCGCTGCGATGCTGTGCTTCGTGTCTGAGACAAGGGACCCACAGTGTCGCAGGCAAAATATATGCCGCAGACAGGAGGAACCAGCCACGTTGGATCAGTCCATCTTGTTTGCCTTGGACCAAACAGATACCATGCTTCGTGGTCTTGGCATGATGCATCTGGGGTATCTTGATCCTTGTACCGTGAATCAGTCCTGAAGTTGATGCCAACCTTTGAAGTCTAAGGACTGTAGGCTCACTCTGAGCACTGCCAGCTCATTATCCCCATGATGGTCAGCAATTGATCGGGTATGTCTGTATCATTGCTGAATACACAACATATAACATATATGCATCATATACACCTTGGATCATTTCTAGTTTCTTCGAGCATTATACCACCATTCCTTGACATTGCCTCAATCCCAAGCAATTCTAACCTTTCCCATGGGATGAAACCCAGCTACGAACCCAGGTCCAGGTCAATCCTCAACAGGCGGCTCACTGGTGTGTTGTGGCTTGGCTGGCGGGATCCCTAGGGAATCAGCCAGCTGACTTTGGACACCCACAGGAAAGCATAACTCTTTGCAAATCCAGGGTGTTGGGATTAACCAGCAAAAACAGCAGCAGCAGCAGCAGCAGCAGCAGCAGCAGCAGCAGCAACAACAACAACAACAACAACAACAACAACAACAACAACAACAACAACAACAACAACGAGCCAAGGCAAAACACGAGGAACAGCAGCAGCTGACAAGAACAGTAGCCACCGCTGGCTGAGCTGCTTAGGGTCTCAACCACCTCAGCCTTCTCTTGGTTCAGCAAGCCGTTCGCTTCATCCTGATCTTCCACCTGGGAGCTGATCAACAGATGTGCCAAGCGATAGGGTGATCCATGGGCCAGATCATAAAATGATCATTGTTTCACTAGTAACATATGTTTTGCTGGGAAACAACCATGTTTTACAACACAGTGGTACCCCACCAAAGTGGTAATCCATGAAACCCCCATCATTTTACCGGGAAACGATTGGTTTTGGGGGTACCGCTATGGCTTGGCACATGCACAGATCACGATTTGCGTTCTCCTAAGTTGTGATCCTCTAAGGCAATGGTTTTGGGCTGCATCGTTGACCCCGCTGTTGAGACACCACAAAACCGTTACAAGTGCCATGGCTATGTCAAGGCAATGCACCAACCATGTCATTCTGCGGGGACCAAACACCCAACTTGCAGCTGTGACCAGCCATTGGTTGGCGTGGCCTGCGACCCAAACAGCTTCAGCCACTCTGCAGCAATACTGTCTCAAAGGTGAGGATAACCCCATGTAGAGGTTTAAACAAGTAAGGCCGACCTACTCATACAGTGATCATAATCCAAGAACAGCTGATACACCGGGATAGTCGAAATTGATTGCAAGGCACAACCATAAGCAGCTGCATATGACCTGTGGAACCCGCGCATGAAGGCCAAGAGATATTCATGTCGAGGAATCGCAACAAAATAGGAATGCTGGTCAAATTGTGCAATCATTATTTTTCAGGTAGGATGGAACAATCTTGGAAACCAACAACATCCAAACAACGAATCAGGTATCTTCATGTTGAAGTGGACACCCCGGACCATGCATCATGCCGCGACCACTCACATCTGGCTGTGGGCCTGTACCGAAGTGAAGATCCTGTGCATTTCCCCAGAATGACTTGTCTTCTTCAGGATGGTTCATCTACTAATTTGTGGTGATGTTTTGCATTGATCAGTACCCATGTGAATTGTTGGCAATCCTTATCCTTGTTAAGTTTATTGACGGGGATGATCACCGGTCGATATTGACCCGCAACCGTACATCAACCATGCACTCATTCCCCTTCAACACCCATGCCGCTGAGGGTCATTGAATGCCTTGGGGCCCTTGGGGCCGCCACATCCACACAGCAGTTCCATGGCACCAGCGCGTTGGCGTGTTCCCGCTGCGGGGAGCCAACTGAAGCAATTGGATCAATGACAGCCTGTTGGAATCTGCAAACCAATGGGGAGAAGTAATGTTTCGAGATAATTTTGAAGAAAACCATTCTCAAAGTCTTGGTGAACGACTGCTAATCTTTGGTGATGATGCCGGGTAAATCATCAGGACTGTGGTCCATGAGTGAAGTGATCAGTGGTGGATAAATTGGTTGTTATTGACTAACCATCTATATTGCAGTCATAAGTATTGTTGCTATCCCTAATTAGTTAATGAATTTGCCTTCCAACAAATCATCAATTAACCATGTTTTCCTTTGTTATTATCAATTAGGACGGTTTGTTGATGGTTGGTGCGGCAGCTTTTGACCATGAATCACTAATACCAAATACGCCATTGATTCATCAATAGCAATTGAGTCATCAATGGTCACTGAATGATGGCTCAAAAATTGCCGGTCAACCACTGGCCAACTAGAAATGATGGTTAATCAATAGTATACCGATCGGATCACCATGTAAGCAGCTGAGTTTTCTGTCGACCGATCTCTATGAAGCATTGATTGCAGCTCACTTACCATGTGCAACAGCCTCTTAACAAAAAAAGATTGTGGTTGCCCTCTGGCAAACTAACCTGGAAGTGCACCATGAATCACCTATATAGATATTGTAAATCATCTCCTGGTTTACCTGTAGAAAATTGCGATTTCAGCTTCCAGGTTAGTATGCCAAAGGGCAACTGATATCATCAATTGATCTGTGGTTGACTAGTGAATTCATTGTGAATAGCAAGGATCAGCTAAGGTTGCTACTAACCAGTCACTTTGACAAGGCTCTGACATGAACTGTTATTTCATAGCTTGATCAGGCGACTAATACATTGATCAATAACAATTGATCATGGTGTTACTGGCATACTTAAATCCGAGTCAACATTCTGATGTTACATGATCAATATCAAGTCCTGAAATCATGCAGTTGCTACTAACACAAACGATCGTAATGATCGGTATTTTATGCATCAAGCACATCACATATCGCACAAGTGCTATCAGCTGTTAGAGTTGATATTTTCATGACCATCTGCTTCGTATCACCGACGGTCAACACTGATTGTTACCCACAATATCAACACTGATGAGGTTTATATGATCATTCCAATAACCACCATGCCACTATTACAGTCGATAAACATATTCATCAAGCATAACCACTATGCCACTATGATCATCATAATAAAACTATGACTATGATGCTTTCTGGTTCATATCGAATTGAATATTGGTATTGTTACACTGTACCACTGTATCAATTGGTATTAAAGCACTACTATATCTGGCTGTTTCTCAAAATAGGGGTCCTCCCAAATCATCCTTATTATGAAACCACTATCATTCCCCATATAGTTGCTTATCAAAGTTGATCTAGACTCCCCTATGCCTATACCCTAAAATTGACCCTATATCAACCTATCACTAACCACTATCATCCCCTATGTTTGAAGTTGATCAAAGATATCTTGGCTGCTCAAAACACTCAGGATCTGCGCCGCGTGTGCGCCTTCTGGGACACCGTCTTCCTGCCAGGGGAACGCTGCTCCGGGTGAAACCTCGGCGCAACGCGACCCGATTTTGTCGCCGGCCATCGAATAGACGCATGACTGAGAGTTTAGCATTCGGAAATTGTAATTACTTTTGCAGTTTGAGGATGTTTCATAGTTTTTTTGATGTCACATAAAGTTTTTTAAATACTCTTTTTCAAGCTATGTTTTTTCTGAGAAGCAATTGGTATATGGAGCAACGACATGGATGACGTGGATAGTCATGGATATCACATGATATAATATAACTATCCGCTCAGCTGTCAGACACCAACAACTTGGATGTTCAGGGGAGCAGCAGAATCCACCCGGATCAACCCAAACAAAGCACATGCCGCATTCCCATTGGTGAACCCATCACTGGATTCACCATGGAGCCGAGCTGACAGCGATTTCGATACCCATGGCTATTCACGTAGCTCCACGTCTGCACATCAGGGATGGCTGCACCGCTAGGGCCCCAGACTGTTGCTCCACCTGTTGACCTTGGGAGCGGACCAATGGCTCACCAAGACGAACGGTCGGTCAGTGCATGGGGAAGTAACAAGAAACTCATGGGGTTTTCTCAATTCATCAAGGAAAACGACACAGCAAATTCAAGGAAAACGACAGTCAACAAATTGCACTATCATTGGGAGTGGTAGAGAAAATGGACTGGACTGTGATTGGCTCTGCAGAAACAAGTGTTTCATAGGCGGAACCAAATCCGACTCATTCGTCCAAACCATCTGAGAAACAAAGAAATTGCATCCACAAGTTCCTGTTGTGCTTGCCGAACAGGAGGAGGTTCAAACCATTTTTGAGACACCTAAATCATGATAAACGCTGCAGTGTGCCCTGCTGTCTGCCTCGGCGGCATCTCTTGGTGTGCGTTTCAGGGGTATGGTTCGGATGTGCTTCAAAGATCTTCAAAACATGACACACTCTTTTTGTACCATTTTAAAGGGCCATCAAATGGATATTTCCTCAAATGCTTGTTTGTCAATGTCATCAACACTGCCAGTACCACATGATCCCCAAGATATCATTTTCGGGTGCTGCAAAGTGCACACAAACAACTCCTGCATTACTTTGTGAGGTGCTGGGTCTAGCCTTAGCCATCAATGACCTGTGAGTGTTTTCGGGTCAAGGTTGTGTCACCCACTTTTGATGATTCACCATCAGCGTACTAAATTTTCGGGATCGTCCATGCATTGCCAATAACTTGATGGTTTCACCAAACAATTGGGATCAGAATCATCGCCCCCCTCACCTAAACCAGCTATTCCCCCCTGCGTGAAAACACCCCACCTACCCCCCACCTACCGTTGTTTGTGGCTTTTAAACACGACCTTGAGGTTCCGATCTAAACTACAGTAAGACCTACGACCATCATCGAACATCATCAGCAATTATCAATCATCATCCAACAACTTCAAGCATCAGTAACCGTCACTAATCACGGCTCTTCAGTATCGATATAGAAGTAACCCCAAACTAGCCAGCTCCAACCATCACCAACCAGCATTAATTAATCATTGTTAGCTCCTTTGTATATTGATGTTTTTTGTGACCCATGTCCATACAACCATGATTGTAACATCCCACACCATCATCATTAGCAATGCAACCAGTTGCATGATAGTTGGTGTAGGCCAGTCTAGCCACCATCATCAATCATTAAGCATTTCTCAGCATCATTTTGGTTGCTCCTGGATTTCATCAAACACGACATATCACAATATTTTGCCATCGTGAACAATTTTTGCTCATTGACCATCACTAAGCATCACTCACCATTGTCGCGCCTTTTTCTTTGAACGGTCTAAGTCATCATCAAACATCAATCCAGTCGGAAAACACATCATCAAGCATCACTCAGCATCATTGACTATCTCTAAGCATCGGCTTACCATCATTAACCATCGGTCACGGCTCATCATCAATTATTCTCAACCAACCAACTGATTGGTGTCAACCACATCTATGTTTATAATCATTTTTAACAATTAAACATTAATTGACATCATTTATCATTCAACCCATTCTTCCAAACCACCCTAAAGCATCCTCATCATCTTCACGAGCCGCTCACCTTGGCTCCAGCTTCATTGTACTGGGAGCCCGGCGGGCCGCGGCTTCCTGCGTACCAGTTGGATTGGAAGCACTAAGAAGGGAGTTTAACAATGCAACTGGTGCTAACTTCTAAGTGGATTAACTGGTTGGATTGACTAAACTTCTAAGTTTGTTAGTTTTAACAATCCAACTGGTCAAAATATTTTAGCACAAAGTGGAATAGTTGGGTTGACTAAGGTGGATTTTGAACAATCCAACCGGTACTACTTAGTAATAGAAATACAATAAACTACGGGAGGATGGTAATTGAAAATGGATTGGCAATGTATTGGATTACCAATGGTTGAATGGTAATATGCAATGGGAATAATTTGTTTTAACAGGTATTTCCGTACACGAGTCATAGTAACTAATTGGGCTAAGAGTAATAGACTGCTATGGGTTGGCAACATGGGTTGATAAAATTTGGCAACATGGGTTGATAACATAAAATGGAAACACGTACCATGGGTTCACAATATGCAATGACATAATTATGCATGGTAAGCACTAATTATGGGTAACATACTGCTAGGCGATCCAACTACTGGTATCTTTCACAAACTATTGCGATTGCCAGTGTGCGACTATGAACTACTGGTACTGGTACTGGTGATAAACTGATAGGAATCATCATCCTTGACTCCTTGACAATTACATACACTTACTGATGGTCCGGAGCGAAGAATCCGCAGAAGCAAATGAACAAACACACATTGAAACTATTAACAACCATAGTCAAGCCTCAAAAATCCCATGGTTTTCCTCATTGTTTACCACTAATCCCTTCCAGGGAGCATGTCCCAAGGGTGAAAACTGATCCCGTGTGCGCCCTGATCCGTGATCCATCGCGCACCTCATCGTAGAGCTTCTGCAGGTGTTGCTCGGTGACCACCTGGCGACGGCTTTTCGTGAAGCAACGGTGCTGAAAACAGGTAATGATCTGCCATCAAAATGGTCATTTACAGGTCCTGCTTTTGTGGCAATATTGTCACTGGGGTAGGGCTTCCAGGCCAAGTGAAAAGGTCATTTACTGATAATCTACCATCAAAATCATTGATTTTCCAGAAATGGTTGATCATTTACTTGGAAGGATCACAGGTAAGGATCTGCCATCACAAAATCACACTTTACTGATCATTGATCCACACTTGATCATTGATGTTTGATCATTGATGGTTGCCATCAAAATCTTCAGGTAATGATCAGTAAATGCCCATTTACCATCAAAATCACACTTGATCATTGATGGTTGATCATTTTCCACAAAGCAACAATTTCAGGTTACGCTTTGAGCAAATCGTGATTTTTAGTGGTTTCATTTACTTTGATGGTCGATTTACATTGATGGATCATGCACGAGTACCTCTACACTTCCTTGGCTGTGGGTCAAAACCCTTAGTCCCCCTAGTTCCCCTGGCATTAACCAGCTCGTTTTCCCTATGAAATTGTTGGTCATTATCCCCCATGAAAGTTGGTCATTATCCCCCATGAAATTGGTTGATTCATTTTGACCCACAGCCCCTTGAGTACGTAGATCTGCGCCCTTCGCAGCGACAGCCGAAGCTGCGACTGCCTCCGGATCGAAAAGGCACACGGCCACGACCTGCGATGTCATGGATTGGATGATGCTTAGTCTTGCTTAGTGATGGTTGGTGGATAGTGAATCTATGGAAATCTATAGATTTAGTGATGGTTGGTGATGGTTGATGATGGATGATGTATGATTGATGATGGATGATTTATGATTGATGATGGTTGGATGATGGTTGGTTCTGCTTGGTTCAGAATGGTGAACAATCGTTTCTAACCATTTGATTGCAGCTGGAAATTCCTTGGACAACGGTTGTTTCCGTTGATCAAAAACCCAGCTGGTTGATGTTTGAACCACCCTTATGAAAAATACTAGTCAACCAGCTAGTTGTTAATAGTTACTAGGGAAAATAGAACATGTTTAAAACCACCACCCAGCAGTTGTTTAACCACTATTGTTGGTTGTTATCCCTATGATTTACCATTATTCATGGTTACAACCCCCTACAAAACCAGCCATCCCAGGCCCCAAAACCATCCTTCCGCAACGCATCCCATCTCAGGCCTCGGAGTCACCTTCAGCGCCTTCGGCCTCTTCCTTGGGCCTGATCGCAAGCTCCACCATCCAACGTCTCCAACATCCGGTGGCAAACATCCATGGTGGTTTCTCAAGTCATAGGGGTACCCCCAGTTCTCACCCTATATCAACCATTTCTATCCATTTCTAGTAATAAACCAAGTACTTTTTGGGTCCCCTATTTTGGGAAATCACCAAATGTAATCCGCAACATCCAACACATCAGCTATTACTAAATAATCAGGCGTCAAGATTTATCTTTAATCATATGATACTGGGGCTGATTGGCCGGCAATGATCAATCATGGATGATAGCTAATGATAGGCTCAAATGATCACACAGAATCCAGCAAACCAGCTGTTATAACCCATGCCAAAAAATCAACTAGGATTTCATGAACTGCTCAACTACTAACCATCATTTCTTTCCTAAACATTATTACTAAGCATGACTACTAACCAACCATTTGATGATCCTTTGCTACGGAGCGAGTTCACAGCTTCAAACCAACAGCTGGGATGGTGTATCAAGAATAGCGACCAACAGCTTTGCCTTTGAAACATACGTTGATTCACCGACAAGGACCTCGCCATCACAGAATTTACCAACCATATCATGCTTAATCAGTCAATCCTAAAACAGTCCCTGATGCAGCCGCAGGTTTAACTATCAGGCATCAATTAGCAATTCTTTGAACAGGAATCAACCAAACATTTAAAGCGAACTTGAAGCGCTGATTACACCGAATTCGGAGTACATTGTTTCATCTGTTTTTTGCCATCTTTGTGAACCGATCATCAATTAAGCCTCAGTCGATCAACCAACCATGGGTTAATCGACCCACCATCGAAACTGTGCTGCTCAGATGCTGTTCCGGGGCGGTGCTTTCAACGTCGTCCTGCAACGTGGCGGACTGCTGAGCAGACCTTCCACGGCACAAGACTGGTGGCTGTATGTTTTAGGGAAACCAATATGACTAATGCAATTCCCGCGGGCTAAGCCCACAAACGGACCATGAAATGAAATGAAAAATGAAATTATGAATAATGCATAGGAAAACATATATAGTAAGCATGAATGAATGCTATTCAGTGATATTAGGCCATGGTAACCATGATTTATTGAACAACTCACTGAAACAGGGCACATGGTAAACCTGCTCGCTATCATTGAAGGCCCCATGATTTTCATCACAACAGCTCGCTCCAGGCAAAAGCTGGGGGTCCACCCTGCCGAACAAACAGGCCCGCAGCCAACAGCCAGCAACCAGCAGGGGCAGCACACTTGAACGGGAGTGGATCCGGTTCCTCTTTAGAGCTTAAATCACAAATGATATATGTAAATGACGCACATATCTATGTGGTTCCTATCCAACGTAATCTACATCAATATATGCAAATATAGAGCGATAGTCAAGAACATGTATACCCAGGGGCGATCTGAATCCTAGAGAATCCTAGGTCGCTCCTCTGCCAGCTCCTCCAGGTGTATCTCGAAGGCACCGCCAAGGCCCTGAAGACGCTGGTGCTCCCATGGAGGCAGCTGCGCTGGCGAATGATGGCTGGCTATAGATGCTATGGCGCCAATGGCTGGTTCATAGCGGCAATGGTTGGTTCACCACCTGATGGTGAATGACTAAAAGTTGGTGGATGGTAGCATCTTGATGAACATAACTTCATGACTTGCTGTTGCTACCCCACAACTGTCCCAACATGAGGATTCGATGGGAAATGGGGAAATCCTTTCAATTCGGAGCCTTGTGCTGGCATTCTTGGCCAGTCGTGATCAAGCTGAAGCAATCATCAGGGTCTGGAGGTCCAACCATGGTCCAGACATGCTGCTGGGGGGCCGACCTTGGTGCTGCTTGGAGGGTTCCTGTTCATCACGGGGGCACCGCCTGGTTCCCCTCCCAGCCTCGTTCATGGGTTGAGGAGCATAAGCCCTCACCGGCGATCTCGGACCTGCCCAGCACCGTGCTTCGCACTGGTTACGTCAACGGGCTTGGTGGTTGGTGGTGCTGTCAGCCATAGTCAACCATAGTTAACTCAAGTCCCCCATAGTTCAACCAGCAGCTTGACTATGAAAAATATCAGTCCATAGTCAACCAACCATTTGTTAATAACTACTCTATTAAAAACATGCTTGAAAGCACCAGCCAGTTATATAATCAATAATGGTTGATGATTCATTGAGGTGCTTTGCAATAATGATTTGCTTGTCAAATGCACGCTTGGTGTCCGTACAACACAGCAACAGTATTTAGTGGCTGCATCCCGATAGTGGCATATCTTTCAGGACAAACTGTATAAGCCATGCAAGCTATCTGCTGACAAGTCACTTCAACATCTTCAACTGAAGTTGCTCCAAGAGCTTGTTAAAAAGCACTCTTGACAAGTAATTACCCTTCACAAGTGACCAAGTACATGGCAATGCCGCGTTACTACCAGCAGTACCCCCAGGAAAAGCTTCTGCTTCAAACAACTGTTGGACTCTGAGGAGCCAGATCCCAAAGAGGTAGGGATGGGCAGGACAGGGCTGCCCGACCAACAGGGGACCCTCGCACGCTGTCCGTCCCTGCCCCGCTTTGTTGCAGCTCTTGAGCTCGAATGAACTCGTCCACACGACCTGCAGCACTGGCTGTTTTGGGACCGTGGTTGGTAGCGGAGGCGCGGTCGGAGGTTAGGCAACCTGCTAAACACCCCAAGGGGGTGGTGAATGGCTGGTGAATCCTGGATGATGCAACCACAGATTTCGGAAATGATCATTTTCTTGCTTTAAGAAAATGGTTCATGATGGATGGTTGTCAATCATGGGCTATCCATACGCAAGCTTGGTGGATCACCATGAATCTGTCATGACGTTAGGCCAAGGATTCAGGAAGATCGAACAGAATAGGAATAATATGATAACTTGCTTCATCACAAGAACCACAATTACAGGCTCATGCACACTGACAACCATGTCAAATCTGCCATTTCACACGAAGCAAGCACTTGCTGTTTGACGTACTCTGCGCTGATGCAACGAAGCCCACAAAGAAAACTCGGGGATCATGTCATGTCTGCACACATGTGAAATGGAAGAAAAATATGTGTATAATATGCTAGACATGGTCTGGCGATCTTCAAACCTGTCCAAACTGACAGGTTTCCTGCCAAGATCTCAATTTCTCTGTGGTTGCTTAGGCTAGAATTGTTTATTTCGCTATGGGTCAAAAACCCTGTACTCCTGGTTCCCCCATCATTCACCGTTGCTTTCCCCATTATTATTGCTGGGGTTCTTACCCCCAATGGAATAGATGCTTAATGTTGACCCAACTCGCCATTTGTCTCTGACGAAACAAACCTCAGTCATTTGTCTTTCACCAAACAAACCTCAGTATTTTTATCGCCCAACAAACACATCTCACCAAGAATTTCACCGCGCAACTCATGGTGGGTCCACCAATCTGAGGCCAGCGACAACTCGACGTGGTGGAGGCCTTGGTGTTGCGCAGCAGGAAGCTCGTTACGCGCGAGCAATGGCCAAGCGATCAGGCTGGTCACCAGCCCCCCATGATCACACGACGCTTCGGCATGATATGGCTATGGGTCAATATTACCAAACCAATAATGGGGGACAATAGCCGACAATAATAGGGAAAACAATGGTAAATGATGGGGAACCAGGGGTACGGGGTTTTGACCCATAGCCATATGTGTGTAGAAATTACAATATAGATTAGCCCCACAATTGATGGCTATCCCCTATTATTAGCCGTTATTTGATCAACTATGTGTCTATCATTATAAGGCAATGTTGATCAAATAACCATGGTGGCTCATAATGCTTTATAATAATGGCGAATAATAGGGGATAATAACAAACACACATGGTTAAGTAACTACTATATGGTGGTTTCTCTGGCCATAGGGAACCCCAAAAATGGATGGTTTATTACTACACAATTTAACAAGGATGACCTGGGAGCACCCCTATTTTTACAAACACCCAATTCTTTGGATTGAAGAAACTCACAGAAAATCAATCGCGGGTGCCCCATTTGCCATCACGATTGAGCCCAGCAATGCAAAATTTGAGGGAGAAATCCTTGCAAAAGATGGAAAGGATATGACATGAGTGAGAACAGTGGGCAGTACCATTTGAAGCCGTCGCGGGACCAATAAGCATGAAGTGCTTAAATTCCCAAAAGTAATTTCAAGTCCCAGAGCCAACAAATCACACAACAATGACAACTAGAGCAACAACAAACGACGACAAATGGCAAGAATCACTACAATTACAAGGAACAGCAACAACAGTCAAGGCCGCATGTTGCAAATATCGCAAATACACAAAAGCCAGCACAGTAAAATACTTTGACATCGGTAAACTATATGGGTACAGTAAGTAAAAGCGAAAGTGGTGGCACCTACCACAATCCCTTGAAGAATGTGATCCTACTCAATGGATGAACATCTGGGGGTGATAGGTAAGGAGTATTCCGGCATCCACTGCCTATCCCCAACAGGGAAAATGGCCAATAACGTCTCGCTGCAGGCCATTGGCTACAAATACCTAGCAACATTGGTTCACCCTGATGAGTAAACCCCTATCCCTATCTCATCGTTGTCTGCGAAACTCTCATCTTATCTCCTTGTTGTTTGTTTTCATGTTCTAGAAATCAATCACTATCAAGCATTGTGAATCATTATTTTCACTGTTGTCAAGTAGTTATTCTTGGTTGTTCATGGTTCTTACAAGACCTGGTTCTAAGTCATAGCCATCAATCATGGCCAGAGAATTCCCTTGCAAGTGGCGCTAAACCAGCCGTTTCTGAGATGCTTGGGATGACCCACACAGCGTGCGCAGTGCTGCGTCACGCGTCCCCAGGCTGTGCCAGCGAGACACGGAAGAGCCGCGCATGAGCTCCGGAGGAGCCCCGAAGAGCCTCGAGTTGGGCGATGGATGACGCCTGGTGAGTTGGAAGGCGGTACTGGTGGGAGGTGGACGGGGTGACGAAGTAGGCGGGGTGACGGGGTGGGTGGGGTGGGTGGTGAAATGAGAGGTGGATGGTGAATTCAGGGGATGAATTGATGGCTATTCTGATGGTTAGATGGTTTAAGACACTGGTTAGAATGATGATTGATTTTCAAGAGCCGTTGATTGGGTTCATGGGATACATGAAATGGTACACAAAGTTCATCAAAGGAGGCTCAAAGGAAAGACACTCTCTGTGTATATTGCCAGGGCCCCCAACATATTGGTGAAGATGGTCAGGTGAGGTATGGTTGATCAATCAAATCAGGCGGATGTAGCAAGACAAACCATTAGATGGCTGTGGAATGCTGTTGATCACAACCCTACATCACGACAAACTCACACATAACCACAGATATGTTTGATATGTGGCTTGGGCCAACCCACCAACCATTCCAAAAACGGATAGCACTGCACATCGCACCAGCTTGGTATCCAGTTTGGTCACTGGGATTGGTTCCAGGAGTGCGTACTGGGTCGTTGACCCTCAAGCATATCTGAGAAGTAGCACCAAAAGTAGATATGTAGAGATGTATATAATCAATCACTCGCAAACATCCCACCAAGGTTACACATTAACCTTGAAAGTCGGTAAGTCCGGTATTTTGCGATACCCATTTTGGCAGTGCTTTCGAAAATGATTGGTAGCAATCAACCGCGTGATCTATGGTGATCCATGTGACTCTCCCTTTTATATGTGTTTCTTATATTGCCATCTATCACATCGTTCCAATCCTCCTTTTCTTGGTGGCTTGTAGATCCCCTGCTAAAAATTTGACTTTGAGTGGGTATGTGGTAAATCAATCTTATCCCAAACAACACTTGAACAAACAAACACAAATCAAGTCCTTCTATGAAGCACTATACTGCTAAACACACTAAAAGCTAAGTTGTACAGTACTATTATACGCCATACCACTATACACACTATACTTAGCACACAATGAAGCTAGGGTTCATAGCCGTAGCTCTCGGCCCATCAGCTGCTACCGCCGTCTCCCCTGAGGACTCCCACGGTGCACCATCAAAGGCAGAGCCTGAGCCGCGCGGGCACAAGCGCCCGCATGACTGGGGGGTGGTTACGCCCATGAAAAATATGGGAGTGAAATCTAGTGAATCAAAAACATATTGTATGTGAATCTAAACCAGTGAATCAACTCATCATATTTTTCACTAGATTTCACAATTTGTTTCCAGTGAAATAAGTTTTCCCGAAAACCAACCATCCCAATTACGGGGGAAACCAAACAAATGTATAGCACCACCAGCCAGTGCCTTACAGACTCTAAAACATGTTTTGTTGGCCCTAAAGTCATGCTGTTCTTACTACACGTTGTTGCATATGTGGAAGAAGTAATTCCTTTGCCACTATTTGATCTTTACTTAGTGTCACTGGTTCTGAATGATGGGATCACTTTATAAGCACATACAGTTCTCTTCATCACTCAGAAGAGGTCCTTTCATCGCAAAAAACCACCAACCTACTACTCATCTTGCCTTGCACAGTTGTTAGTGCATCACAAATCAAAGATTGGAGCCCTGCAGCCAATCAATCATGCACACGACCCTGCAACCCTTCATGCATCGCTGGTTTGGAGGTTGGCTCAGCTCCCAAGTCGCGGTCTGGATTTGTTTCAACGAAGTGAGTGACTGAAACCTAGAGTGTCTCATTATTGAATCAGTACTGGTTGAAAGCATATCATTGCTCTCATTAGGTTTCTTTGGTGGTGAAACATAATGATTATTCCTGTACGTTCATCAACCTCTGCCAACATGATTAGTCAACCACCCAGTCATGAACCTTCGATCGCTACCGTGCCGTGTACCCAGCCACAAGTATCTTCGGTCAAGAACACAAAGGAGCGTAGGAGCAATGATTTTCAACCGCCCTTGAAGAAATGTGACCATTGTCAACCATCATTCACCCATGATATTCCAATCAACGACCCACAGCATCTATCATCATTGATCATCATGAACTACCACACATCAGTAGTTTTTGTTGACCACTACGTCATTGATTCTGTAGACATCAGCGCCGTTGAAACTGCCAACCCCAGCTTTATCTCCCCACCTTCCAAGGCATTCTGCAAGGCATCCGTCATGGCATCTGATAGCCCGCCGGCGGCATCCGTGGCCTTGGCGGTTTGGCCACCAGCCCCAGGTGTGCCAAACAAAGTTGGATCTGAATGTGATGTACACCAGGAGAGGCAAGATATACATATGCATATACATAAACACATTGTATATACACAGTACACATAAGTATCCTGCACATAGTTTTAAAAATATATGTATATATATATATATATATAAATATAGAAATAAATATAATTTTATATATATATATAAGTACATACATACATATGCATTATCATCTGACGCCAAGAAATGCCAACAAAAACATCCACCAGCATGGTCATTTGCCATCATTGATCGGAGCAAGTGCTTCCCAAAGGTTTCGCTGTCTCTGCATTGACCAGGCTTGTCACCAGGATGGACCGTAGAGCAGTGAACCCATGGGACCCGCAGGTCCTCCTTACAACGTGTGGCACCCCAAGAGAACCCAACCCAACTTGTCACGTTTGTTGATGATGGTTCAAGGCTTAGGGCCCATGGAGACAGCGGCCATCGGATCAAGCTGCTTGGTCAGTTGCTTCACCTAATTCTTCTTAAACAAATGATAAACTAGCAAGAAGATTAAGTGACCCAACTGACCAAGTATCTTAAACACACGTTTTCCAGGATACCTCGTCTTCTTGAAAAGATATTTCGTAACCTTGGAATCGCACCGCAGCAGCTCCAGATTCTTTTGACACGACTGCCAAGACTTACCCACGACCGCGCCGGCTTAATGAGCAGCGCAAGGACGTTTCGCGTTTCGGGAGATGCCACGTGTGTGATGATGTGCTGATAGTGGCTACATGATGGTTGGTTTATAGTGGGTAACCTTGGTTAACAATGGTTATGAACAAGGGGATAATAAGCCACACAAGGGGGATATACCAACATGTGGTGAATGTGAACGATTTGTGGGTGGTGGCAACAATCATGCCACTTGATGGGATAATTCATGAGTTGATAACATGGAGCAATTGCAGTGGCAATGTTGTGTAATGTTGCTATTGTGTGTGTGTGTGTGTGTCAAACCATTGCACAAATTTGAGAATCATCGGGAAACACAAGTGAAAAAAAACATGATGGTCACTGTCCAAAAAGCAAGTTGACATGTGCGTTCGCTGTTGTTGTGTCTTGTTTCTTCTTTTCCCTTCAGTATCGACCATATGTCTGTTTCTCAAAATGGTGGTGCGCCCAAAACCAATGGTTCCGTTCGTAAAGTGAAAATTTTTTGAGGGGTTACCCATCTTTATCAGGTTATTGGTTACCCTATTTTTCCGCGTAAAATCAACCATTTTCATTGGTTACCCTATGGCTTGGCACCTACCCATCTTCGGCTACCTCTGCTTTTCACAGAGCTGACCCTCTCCGGCTTCGTTCCGTCTGCCTTGGGCAACGGAACCGAGCCGCGCACGCCAGACCGACAGACCGCGCGGTGGGACCCAGGATGTCACCGCCCTGTCAGCCCTTCACAGGTCATCGTCGGAAGCATCAGGGATCGGCACGTCCACACCTGCGACGCAGCACCATTCCAAAAACATGCTCGTGAATGAAGGAATCATTCCCCGATGCTGGCTACTAAGCAAACCATGGTGCTAGGTTGAAATGCTGCTTCGTCAGTCGCATCTTGGTTTGGTCCATTGAAGTGGTTTGAAAACCTGGTTAGTCAGTAAATCATGGGAGTTGGTGTAAAGCAATCATCCGCAGCTATACGCGAGTATGGTTGAAGCGAACAAACATATTGCACCAACCTGATTATGGTTAGTAGCATCAAACTGCAAACCATTGCAGAAAACCAGATTGTGCTGTGGTTTCCTGGTACAGTACATGTTTTGACTTTTTTGATGGGGGTTTAACATGATTTCTAGAGCTAATGCACCAATAATATGGTTCTAAGTAGTGATTTCTTGTGAACTGTTGCACTGACCATGTCTGGATAAATTATGTTAAAACTAAAGTTCCTACGGTAGTGCATTTTGCAGCCAATGTTTTAATATCTGCGAATGGAGGATCCAAACCTTTGGTTCGATCGTGATAAAGATGAGGATCCCAAGTTCAACCATGGAGTCTTGTTCCATGACTTCAACTATGGGACAAGTGGGTAGTAGATGAGCAGCCACCAAGCAGAATAATCTTCTGATAAACAAAACATGGCATCGGAAGTCATTTACCTTAGGTGGATTCTCCACGCATGCCAACAGGGAGTAACACCTTGGCACACAGTTTGGCAAGAATCCCAGGCCAATGAACTATATACCCTGAAAGTAGTTGGTACCATTTGGTCACATCACTCTATCAACTCACCACCCTGTCTCGCTACGGGTGGTGAGCCGATAGCTCAGTTGAACATGTAGCGGCCATGAATGAGTACCTTGGTCAGAGTGGGTGTTGAAAAGAGCGATCATAACCCGTTCTTCCTAGCATCGAATCCCTACTGAAGCCCTTAAAACGTGTATATATATATATATATAGATTACCTCCTAAACCAGCTTTTCCGGGGGTGCTTAATCTCTGGGATGATTATCCACGAGTCGTCGTCATCAACGATCATCAACACTGATTAACACCATCAAAGCACGATCTAACACCATCAGCCATCAGTCAACCACCATTCAGCCGTGATTCGATCATTCAACCATTTATAACTACCCTTCAACCATCATTCAGCCGTCCTAACCACCATCTGCGCCTGCCGTGGCTGGAGGGCCCTGCGCCATGACACTGAAGGGGGCGGACAAGGCCTTGGCACTTGGCAAGGTGCGCAAGACTTGGATCATGGCAGCGTTCACAACAAAAAGGTACACATGACGTATGATGGTGTCTTGAAAGAGGCAACCCCCCAAAATTGGTGGTTGATTACTATGAGTGACAAAATATGGGAGGAAACCATTCATATATCTAAAAAAGTGTTTGTATGTGTTTATAACATCATAGGTATGGGAATTTGTACAGCTATATACGTATATTATATACATGCATATTCAAGATACAATTATGATAATCCAACATCTGAAAGTTTGGGAACCATCATATGGCTGATAATCCTGTTAGGTGACGACAGGTCCTGAATTCGTGGAACGACGGTACGAGGATAGAGGCACTAAGGAAGGAGAGTCGTGCGATAAATCCTGCAACATGTTCACAAGTATACTAAGATATTCTACTCAAGGCTTGAAACTGCACAAGGAAGGAGAGGTCCCTAAAGTGGGAAAACATCACACAACCCATAACCCATCATCATCAATCAACACAACCACTATCAAATCTGGTTGGTGCTTTCAACCCCTATGAAAAATATGAGTCAACAAATCATTTGTTCATAAATCATAGGGAAAATAAAATGTATCAACCAAATATGTTTCATGTATAAATCAGCACTTGAAATCGCCAGCCATTGAAATCACGGCCAGCTGCAGTTTCGGCTGCCTGTGTCGCGAGGAGTCCGGGAGGAGGCCCTGGCGAAAACGGTTTTCGTGCGGCCCGGGCCTTTCTGAAGTGGCTGGGATTGTGGTTCAGCTTGGTTGACCAAAATCTCATGCGGAAAAATAGCTTCTTTTCGCTTGAGTGAAAACAAAAATGAATCTGCTTCAAAAGCTATTTGACCGGTCTTTTTTCGGTGTATTGCACCTTGGCGTTCTTGAGATTGGGATGCGGGAGATATCACGGCAGTCCAGCTGGAGGATAGCACGAATGGCAGAGCTGTCATGCTGGGTTCCAGTTGCACCGGCACCACACGTCATAGCCGTAAAGGAAGCAAATCTAAAGCAAGCTGCGGATTTCTTACAGAGCTGATCATCAACTCCAGCGACCGGCACCTAGGAACGCACAGCAAAAGAATGCAGGAGTCCATCACTAAACAGTGCAAATCAGCAGCTTCAGCAAAACTGACCACTATTGATCTGATACCTATGGTCCCAGGATAAGCATAAGCATTGGCTCACCGTGATCCCCCAGCTAGTTTAGCACTCCATAGTTATAGACCACGATAAGTTCATATAAATGAGAACTAGGTTGTGATTTACCTCCAAATATGAGCAAGTGATTCATAGCAATCTACCATTAACCGTCTCTTGTTTCCCCAAAACCATTGATCACTATTTTGAAGTATTTTCAAGCAATTCTCATTAACTAATTACAATCGCAACCATGATCCGCTACTTCTCCATTTTCAACCAGCTAATTCACGAACTCGTTCACTATTGTGAACCGGCTAGTTTACCATTGTCAACCAGGGGCAGTTTACCCATATTCTTCTGCTAATTTACCATTATTGTTCATTGCTAAGCAACTATTTTACGGGTACCCAGGTATCCCTAAGGTTTTGTTGCCCCTGCCTTGACACAAGCGGCCCACGATCGCGCACTTGAATGTGAGCCCTGGCACCATGTGAAACATGGGTGACAAGGATGGTTCCCCTAAGGCGCTCAACGGTTTAAACATAGGGAACCAAAACTTGAACTTTCAAGCTTGTACTTCACGATTAATTGTGCTGCGGCAAAATAACCTGGAAATTAAACATCACCATGTTCAAATGGCAAATCAGCTGAGAAATGGTAGAATTTCCACGTGCAGGTTGGCTTGCCAGTGTACTGGTTAAGAACCAAGGGGAAGCAATGGTCAGTACTGACTAATGGCCGACTAATGCTGAATAAAATGTGATGGATAAGGTGGTTTGTCATTCGATGGTCGAATATGTGGATGATTGGCCCACTCTTCAGTGGGGAGTTGGTGCTCTTAAACCCCCCTTGCAGAAGGGATTTTTTGGAAATTGTAAGTATACAGTATATCGGGGTACTGATATTGATAGTCATTCATAAGCAGGACCAATATATGGGTAAACAATGGTTTGATCCCAAAAAACAAGTGTTAGCAGTCAGTACGAAGGCTTGGTTTCAAAAAATACACCAACATACATCAGAACCAACAGAACTTGCTAATCCAAATGCTCCAAGCATGGTACATAAACCAACATATATTCAGGAAAATCACCCAAATGTTGGTCAAAATGCTATGCAAGCATCTGGGTGCTCGCCCACACTTTGGACTGTACCCAGCTTCTGAGACGGTTGTCACGTTGCTTGGTATATTGGTTGCCGATTTGATCACCGGTTGTTTGTTGCCCTATCTCTGTCATTCATACGTCCTTGCTGGACTTGTTTGCTTGAAAGCGTGGGTGATTCTTCAACCAGTCAGTCCAAACAAAACTTTTCTGCTATTCCATAGGTTGATACATCAGGTGGCTACTAGTTCACACAACTCCCGTTAAAGATACATGTTAGTGGTAGATCTATGTGAATAAACCACCACCTATTCCTGGTGAGCAACTGGGCTTGGTGCATGAACTACTGCATATCTCATTCCTTAAACTGCTTGGAGTTTATGAAGAGCTGGCCTAAATTTAACTTATGGTTAAACTTCTTCAGTGTAGCTTACCAGCAGCATATTGCTAAAATTTGAACTTTTACCTAGTTAAACGAAACTAACTCAAAATAAACGAAACTTCATAACATGTAATTAATAGCTATAATATAACTATGTTTCTTCGTTATAACATCAATAACTATACATGGTAAATAAATCCATAACATTATAATATCAATTAATATCACATCTGATAACTATAACATGTCAATTCATATAGCATCAATAATACATGACATTACAACATCAATATTTTATGTTTTACTATTACTGAAAATACTATTACTATAATTAGTGTTCATTCTGTTAAGGCTATACTATCGCTATTTTATGTATTACTATTATTTTAAGTTACTACTAAGCTGTTATATTTAATATTCATTCATTACTATTACTTCTGCTGTTTTTTCTCAGCATCGGCCGCCTTGTCCAGCCAGGTCCACGGCCAAATCTACTTGCGCCCCGCAGAGGTCGCAAAGGTGACGGAAGAGGCCCGGCCTGGCGGCGCCGTTGCCGTGGTGGGGAGGTGATGGTACCCACAGGTGCAGCCCAGGTGTCTCAGGTTGTGGACGATAACATGGGCCCCCATGATGCCCCAAGTGAGATCAAGTGATGTTGATTCAGACTTGTTGATCCAATGCATGGAGCAATGAAACCATGCGTAATTAATTGGTTTACATATCAACTAAGTATGTTGAGAAACCCAATGTGCGTGGAAAGAAACACTCCTATGTTCAAAATTCCAAAGCATATCAATTAACAAGCCAGTATATGTCCATCTAACAATAGTACACTATACAACATATGTCTAATTCCCATGAAACATTTTTCGAATAAAAAGGAATTGTTTCATTGATTTCTGTTGGCAATCCTTCAACCCCAGTGGGCCCACTACAGGGTAACACCACGAAGCCCTGAGTTTTGCACGCCACTGCTTTGGCTTCATCGTTGGCCCGGTTTTTCTTGCCTTTCGCCTGCAAGAGGCTTGGAACTGTAGCCATGGTGGCTATCTCCAACTCCAACCCAACAAAAAGATCGCTTTCCAATGAAAAGAACTCGGATATCCACCTTTCTTGTTGGTAGCAAAACGTGTACATCTTCGTTTAAAAGAACCTGTTTGTACATAGAAGTTATTATAAGTATGGGTTCGTTCAAAAATGCTGTCGCCCAAAAATGCGCGGTTTCCTTATTGCACACATTCTTTAGAGTGGTTGGGGACCCATCATGTACAAACAAGTTCAGTCGAAGCAGCCCCAACATAGCTGCTACCACCCTTGTGTCCGCGATCAACATCGCCATTGGCAAGGCTTGCGCCAAACCACCCCATTTCGATGCTCATAATCCTGGATATCCGCAACGATTCAAAGTGGGGCAAGTTGGCAAAGCTGGCTGGTTAAGCTGCTGTGAGCCATGTTCAACTTGCAGCCTCGCGCTTTCAAACAAAACGAAGATTCTTCATCTATAATGGTTGATTGATGGTTAGCTGATGATGGTTAACTAATGTTTGCTAACTAATGATTGAGTAAAGGCTCATTAACCAACCAGTTATACTCAACTTGCTGTATGATTCGCAAGGATTGTTCACCACATACCCCTTCAAACTCCATAGGGGAGGCTGAATGCCCTTATAGCTATAAAACGAGGCACCCTCACTTTGTACAGGACATTTGCATGGGTATTTCACCATTATCAACCCAGTTGGTGATTCACAGCTGATTAACCAACCAGTTACTAACCAACCAGTTATACTCCTTGATTATCACCTTGCCCTCTTATTGGTTCGTTATACTCCTCCAGTTATTAACCAACCAGTTATACTCCTCCAACCAGTTATTGTTGGTGGAAATCCCCCATTATTGGTTGATTAATATTGACCCATAGCCAACTTGCCCTCCGCAGGTTTTTCCGCAGGAGTTGGTGTTGCGGAAATCTTTCAGGGCGCCCACCGAACCACCATCCACGCCTTCTTGGACCTCGGCTGGTTTGAGTTCAGCCGGGGGCTTGTGTGTTCCCTCTTGGAACATGATGAACTGTTGGTTAACTTTGGAATTTTATAGGGAAACCATCAGATTTACTAACCTATGATGATGATGATGATGATGATGATGATGATGATGATGATGATGATGATGATTATCATTATTATTGTTATATTATTGATGGTTCTATCATTTGTTGCACTCCTGGGCAAGTCGTATCCCACACACAGCATCTAGCTGTTGGGTCCAGGAGGTCTTTGAATCAGCCACGGTGAAACTCCATGAAGTAATCAACGTTAGGGACATGATGTATCCATGTAGTGTCGATGTAGTAAGGGTGATTACTTCGGTTGATCCCGCCGTTAAAGGAGGTTGTCTTTGTGCCACTCAAGTATGGGTTGGACTTGTCCACAACAAGGCTGTACGCCTCTGGGTTTAACGATCACAACTGACCAATCTGTTTTGACAAGGTCTTACTATCAAACATGGCAGTAATAATAAAGAATCTATCTGGCGGTTCACTACTATTAGCCATTACTAACCAGTAGAAACTATTCTTACAGCAACTATTATCAACTATTACTGACCATGAACAACCATTATTAACTATCATTAACTATTATTCACCATGATCAAGCATTCACAACCATCATTAACAACCATCATTAACAACCATCATAAACTATTATAAATTATTATTAGTTTTAATCAACTATTGTCAACTATGACTATTATCAGCTATTATCAACTATTATCAATTATTATTAATTAACAATTACCAACCAATATAAACTATTGCTACAGTAACTATTATCAACCATTATTAACCATTCACAAGCATCTATTGTCTCACCTATGAAATGCTGGCGCAGTTCTGGGATGACTATGTCCTTTCGCAGCTCCCACAGCGTGCCAAGGCACACCCACTGATCCACCTTGGCGTGTCGGTCCTCCTTGGTGGCTTCCAATTCCTCGGCGTTTCGCCAGCCAGGTCGGCACCAGCACCAGGGCGGTTGGTTGGTGAAATCGTTCGATCAGATTCCATCGTTTAGTTTGGTTTGAAAGTTGTTGTAAGGCTAAATATCATGGCCTGTTGTAGTATGAAACATGGATCATGCATGGTCACGATGGATTCTTGGGGGTTTACGCAGAGAGCCGTTCATAGTCCACCTTGGGTGAAGGCTGAGACTGGAAACGGCCGTTGGCAAGGCAACAGCCTTGGCTCGGCATCCACCTTTTTTGATTGGCGAGGCTGGGAACTGGGCCAACAGCGAACATCCAAACGACTGCGGCTCAAAATCACAGCCCCGGCCCCAAAGATGATTTGGGTGTCTCTTAAGATAGGGGTACCCCCAAATCATCTCATGATAATCATTTGTAGTCTTGAAGCCACCATTTTTGGGGTTCCCCATTTTTAGAAACTTCATTTGATTTCAAACTAAAATGCACCGCCATCTTCGGCTTGCTCAAACTCATGACTAGCTGCAGCTTGAGTCGTCCGTGCCATTTTTGGGAAACCAGGTCACTGGTGACATTATTCATGATTACGAACCATTGGACCATTAAGTCATTGACTATTAATCATTGGTAACCACACTAAACCATCATCAAACCATCATCCAACCATGATGACACTATCATAAAAAACATCTTACAATATCATCAATCCATTCTAACTATCATCATCATCATCATCATCATCATCATCATCATCATCATCATCATCATCATCATTGACAATCACACTAAACTATCATCATTAAACCGTTCTAAAACCACTTTTATCCCCACAATCTGGGCACAGAGTCGTCGCCCAAGCTTGGCTGCCCAACCGTCAAGCCATGCAAGTCCCGCATGTGATGCTTCCAGCTCTGATGATCCCTGCCATGTCGACACCATGGCACCCTGTTGAGGATGGAACAGTACATCTGGCTGCCATCAACTGCGATTTCACCCACCGGAAGATTGGTTGAAACATAAATGGATCGGTAAATGACTGTAATAGTACACATTTCAAAGTTGAAGTACACATGATGCGGTAGACGCATATCAACGCAGTGTCGTGTCTACATGTATTGCCTGACTCTCAATTCATCATCTATCATCATCTTACTGTTACTGCAGTCAAGAGACGTATAGATGTGCCCCCACTGGCTCAATTCAAACACATCTGGTTGTAAGAAGTGAAAATGTAGCAATGGTGCTGCAAGTAAGCTTGCACAAAGATTCCTGTGAAACGCTGAAGTACGGAATATTTCCAGATATGCTGATTCTCAAAATAGGCGTCCCCCCAAATCATCCACTACCACTTTCAGTAATAGACCAGCCGTTTTTGTAGGTCCCTTGTTTTAAGAAATGACCATAACTCCTGGAAACGGCTATCCCTGATGCTTGGGATTCCTGGCAAACTAACGCGAGCTCTCAGTGGTTATGTCTGCCCGAACAGACTTTACGCAACGCCAACGATGGCCTCCAACGTCAATCAAGCATCTATTATAATTCCGGCTGAGGCATATTGAAAGAATACACTAGAATACAATAGCTTGGTATATGCCTATATGCCAAGAATACAGTAGAATGTCATGGCTACGCAAGCTTGCAATCAGCTTGGGAATACAGTCCCAAGCCAATTTATACCGCCAGTCCCACATTATCACGTCACGCCCTAGCCCCGCAACCCTGATCGCCTAACACAGAATCGCAGAGTTTTGACGTTGATAGAAAGTACAGAGTAGTCGTGGTTTAACACTGGTTCGCAATGATGCAAATGACTACCTGTTCATACCTACTGTAGTGGCTAAATAACGCAAATTGTTCCGTATTTGGACAAAAATTATTATATACCTTCCCCAATGGGCATACGCTACAGGCAAATCATCTGCAAACATATGTGCCATCGCTTGTCCGACAAGATAACCAAAAAATACTCCAAAAACAAACTCTAAAACACAAAATAAATATCTAATCAAACTCCTAAAAACAAATCTAACCTATTGTGGGTTCCTTGGTATGCCATGTTGACATCCTCCCATTTGACAGGCACTGCCATGGTCCCGCGTGTTGCGGCTTGGGCAAATCCGTACGGGACGATTCTTGCCGGCTGGTCCTGAGCTGCAGAGGCATCTTGGACATCGCAGATGTTTGCTTCGTGAAATCCTGAAACGTGTTGGAATAAGTGGTGCTTGGTTTCTCAAAATAGGGGCGCCACTAAAATGGTTGGGCTATATATTGCACACATGATTAATAGTGCATGACTTGGGGGAACCCCCGACTACAGATTTGCAGTATGCGATTGCATTGTTCGTGTCTGCGCCATTTGCTACGACGCATCTGGCAAGTTTTTGGGCGGAGTATTTTCACCAGGAGCAGCAATAACCAAAAAAACATGGGAACAACCACCCGGAACCACAAACCTAAAACCCAACACACAATCAGGTACAAACCAATAAGTGATAAACAGCAACAAGAGCAGCCACAACCTCAACAAATACCGACAACATCATCAACAACAATCACAACAATAACAAACGACAAATGGCAAGCAACAACATTGACAACAAGAACACAAAGAACAACAAGATCAACATGCACAACATTCACAACATGAACAACAACAACAACAACAACAACAACAACAACAACATCAACAACATCAACAACATCAACCACAAAAAACACCCACAATCACAGCAAACAGCAGCCCCTTCTAAAACCAACATCCAAATTGAGAATTGAAAAAATCATATCAACTCAAAATACAAGGAAATGCGAGAGAGAGAGAGAGACAAACGTGATGATAATGTGAACACACAAGCTGCATCATGCTATACACTGACCAGCTTCCTTTTTCAGAGAGTTTTCGTTTGGTCATATTGAAATATATTAAGGACTTAAGCTAAGTTGTAATGAATCAATTCAAGCAGTTCTAATTTCTTGACTATTTGTGGTGGGACATGGACCATTCAAAACCTTAATCCTACTGCAAGATCAGCCAGGTTGGTGCCTTCCCCCTAACTCTGCTCCCTAGCAACACGGGATACCGGGATACCCATGGATACCCGGGATACGTGAACACCCAAAAAAGTGGGGGCAATCTGCCGACTCGACATGGATCCAAATTCTCGGTTCCCCTGTTGGCTATGGGTCAACCATCGATCTTATGGTGATAACAACCCGAAAAGAACGATAAAACATGGGAATAACGGTTCCGCATGACATGGACTTCTTGCAAGTTGAGGCTCGCATCCAAATCCAATCTCCTCAAGTCCAAGGCAGACCCCTTGCACGTTGCCAAACTTCTCGTGATGTTCCACAGGTAGTCATCACAATGCAAAGCCAACTTCCCAGCCATTTCCAAGCATTCCGCCACCAAACAATCACCACATGAGTCGAGCTGCTCCAAGTCATGCAAATACTTTTAGAGCTTTTCCAGGATTGGCACCATGATGAGAAACATATCATCCAAGGCTAAGGTGATCATCCAACGAACAATTGTAAGATATTGCAAGTCAGAATGTCTGGCTCAACTCTGGCACCAGGCTTTTCCTCCAACGTCAAGGCTGCTGCCATTCACCCCCCTTCATACACGTACCGATGACCGGCTGAGAACGGCAGTCCGGGAGGGTGTCATCGCATCACATCACGCATGGACTTACAGTGGCATGCTGGAGAAATCGATGTCCCTAAAGGAACTCCTCTTTGAGGAAACACTTTGGCAGAAAGTATCTGTCTGCTGTTGCACGCTCTTCTCCCGCAAGTGCCTGCTCCCATTGACCATGCTCCCTGCATGCCCTGATGACTGCATTGCAGCTAATGACGTCAGAAAACCCCACAGCATTTCCTCGGACAACCTCAGTGCATGTTGCACTTGACCACAGCTCTCGCATGCACTGATGACCGCGTTGTAGCTAATCAGATCAGGATCGATCCTGACCTGGGGCATTTCCTCGAACAACGTCAGTGCCTGCTGCCATTGACCACCCTTTTCGTATGCACTGATGATCGCATTATAGCTAATGACAGCAGGATCTATTCTGACATTGGGAATATCATCGAAAAACGTCAGTGCTTGCTCCCATTGACCACCCTTCTCGCATGCACTGATGACTGCATTATAGCTAATAACATCAGAATAAATTCTGACCTTGGACATTTCCTCGAACAACATCAGCGCCTGCTGCCATTGACCACCCTTCTCGCATGCACTGATGACCGCACTGTAGCTAATGAGATTAGGATTGATCCTGACCTTGGGCATTTCCTCGAACAAAAATAGTGCGTGCTGCCATTGACCACCTTTCTGGCATGCACTGATGACTGCACTGTAGCTAATGAGATTAGGAATGATCCTGACCGTGGGCATCTCCTCAAACAGAGTTAGTGCCTGCTGCCATTCACCACCCTTCTCGCATGCACTCATGACCGCACTGTAGCTAATGACATCCGAATCCGTTCTGACCTTGGTCATTTCCTCGAACAGAATCAGTGCATGCTGCCATTGACCACCCTTCTCGCATGCACTGATGACCGCGCTGTACATAATGACATCTGGATAGATCCCGACTTTGAGCATTTCATCAGACAACATCAGTGCCTGCTGCCATTGACTGGCCTTCTCGCATGCGCTGATTACCGCACTGTATCCAATGACATCTGGATCGATCCTGACCTTGGGCATTTCCTCGAAAAGAGTCAGTGCCTGCCGCCATTGACCACGCTTCTTGCATGCACTGATGACCTTATTGTAGCTAATCACATCCGGACTGATCTGGAGCATCGCATTCAAGTTCCAGCAATCTTACTGACGTTAAAGCTACAAATGTCGACATGTTCAAGTTCCATAGGCTTGCCCAATGAGCTCAGCATGTCAGCCCCAAATGGACCACCTGAGCGCCTGGGGCTTTCACCAGGACTTGGGCAGCAGCTGCGCGTTCTTCAGCGTGCTGAAAGGCCCCGTTACCGGTGAAGTGGAGGGCGCCAGGGGACCATAAGGACATGCGGTTCATATCCCATATCATCAACCAGTATCAATCGTTAGTGTCATCATTCTGAACCGTAGGTCATTGTTAGACATGGTTCACCGTCACTAGCCGATATGTTTTGCAAATTTGGCCGATGAACCATCTCTGGCCGATATCATTGATCATGATGTAGGGAATCATCATGATTGACAATCATTCAATAACCATCTTGGCAAAATATGTGCCAATGAGTGCTCCTAAACTGTCACGAAACCTAGTGATCATTCTGTACAATGCTTGAAGCCAATCTTTGACCGTTTTCATGAACCATTTTAATGATCATTAAGCAGCTTACTGACATTTACTGACCATGCTTCATCATCCTAAGCATCACACTGATCATCATACTAAGCATCATGAGGCAGTGGGTCAAAACCCTGTACCCTTGGTTCCCATCATTAACCATTCTTTTCCTTGTTATTGTTGGTTATTATCCTGATTGGTTGGTTGGTTAATATTGACTCTTAGCCATGGACCACATCTCTGTGAATTTCCCCTTGCAGCTGCCCCGCCTGAAGCGTTGACCACACTTGCTGCAGCCTGGGCATGGGAAGCACCCCAAAATCATTGGGGATCTGTGTGCTGGGGGACTATAGCAACGACAAAACACCCCTACGAACACGATTAGTCAACGAACCAATCATTTGTATTGCCAGGGAAAAAATGCTGAAAACATCTTAAAACAAGGTCACGACGTAACTACGGTCCCGCTGATTTTGCGGGTTTTCCACATGAAACATCAGTGAAAACGACAACCATCACAGTGTTTTTGATCTACCAATGAAAATCCATGTTGCATTTTCGATGGTATTTGCATGACTCGGAGCCCCTGAAATCGTAGGTCTAGTGGTTTATTTCATCAAATTGCAGCGCACGCGTTTCAGACTCGGTTTCTTTTGGACAAAGCACGTGGAAGCCAAGTCGGCCAGGTTTTTCAACGTGTTTGTGCTACCCCAGTTTGTTCGACAAACGAACGCAAAAACGTAGTCTCGAATGGATTGATTCACATCATGAGTGAACTTCTGCTTGTTGCGAAATTCTTTTGTGATCCATTTTTTCAGAGACTGCCGCTCCACTCCACCCGTACCCCAACCCTGACGTGACGTAGCATCAACTTCAAGATGCAAGTGCAAGTGAACGTTAACACCCCCCCCCCCCACCCGTACCCCAACCCTGACGTGACGTAGCATCAACTTCAAGATGCAAGTGCAAGTGAACGTTAACACCCCCCCCCCCCACCCGTACCCCAACCCTGACGTGACGTAGCATCAACTTCAAGATGCAAGTGCAAGTGAACGTTAACACCCCCCCCCCCCACCCGTACCCCAACCCTGACGTGACGTAGCATCAACTTCAAGATGCAAGTGCAAGTGAACGTTAACACCCCCCCCCCCCACCCGTACCCCAACCCTGACGTGACGTAGCATCAACTTCAAGATGCAAGTGCAAGTGAACGTTAACATCACCCCACCCCACCCACCCGCATATGATACATGGTTAAGACAAAAACATGCATATTCCACGGGGCCGTACCTTCGACGTGAGCAAAAAGAAAAATGCTGAAAACATCTTAAAACAACAACTAGGTACCTACAGTATCATCTCCAGAAAATGCCCTTGTACACCTTTGCGGATCAGCGGATCACGCACATTTAGACCTGTACAGAATACCCATCGACAAATGCGATAGTTCTACATCATTTTTCACGAACCAGTAGTTGTTTAACCAGTGTTGTTGCTTATTATCATCCCCGGTCCCCCATTATTAACCACTAATAATGGTTATAACCAGTCGAAGACATGCCAACAATTCTCCCTCTGTGTGCATTGCTGACCTCCCCAAAGGAAGGTCTAACAGTACCATGTGGGCCTCTCTGATCGTCCATAGGAACCTCACCAACCCTACAACGACCCCAGTGGACTCCAGATCGGGTCTCCAAGTCCAAAAATCCACATGGCGACAGCCAAGGAACTGATCGAATGAAAGCTCTTAATGTGCTCATCCAAATTTGCGACCTTCTTTTTGCCTCGGAAACCAGCATGGCTCAGCTTGGGCTGCGAGGTCATGTGTGTTGAATCCACAGATCCAGGAGCGCTCCAATATAGGCATAGGGTATGTCAAGTTCAGCTTCGGAAACCATGGTTTGGGGTATACCATGATATGCCCCCACTTTGGGAGGACCTAATGCTGCTGGTGATGGACAAAACCCTAGCCGCAATGGTTGGTAAGTGTCCCTGAACAGTCTGGATGGAAGCTGCCATTACAATGGAACTGAGCGTTCACATGGCAAGCTTGATAACTAAAACATTGAAGAAACATGTTTTGTAGCAGGAACCTATCCCATTCTGGTTCAGGTTTTAACCATCTCAAATGCTATGTGGGTGATTGGAAGCAAAATTCCCAGTGATTTGCTGACAAAGACTGAATACGAGGGAAAGTACCAAACACTGGCTCCCTGTCCACCACCAAATTGACCCTACTTAGAATCAGTTCAAAATGCATAGAAGAGCCAGCATGTATCCTTCAGGGGGCACGGCCTGAATACACTGGGTGCCTAAATGTAATCAAGTTCCATGCCATTGGCCACAAAACCAAGTTGACTGCACACTTCACTCTAGCCATCGAAACCCAGGCTTTCGATTAACAAACCATGAATAGGGGTTGGCAAGCAAGCACATGGTATAGACACATGTAGGGTATGTGTGCACACATTTGTTTGTATCAAATAAACAGGCACATACGGCACATACGCATATGTGCATACATCTGGAAATACACCGTCAATCTATGCACTGACTTGCACATAATGTATATACGTTTATATGCATGTAAATCTATCTCTGTCTTGCATCAACCTTGTTTAAAAAAGAGATAAAATACAAAGAGAACTCGACATGTCGCTGGATAATCAGTTTAAAACACATGAACAAACCCACACAAATAAACAAATCAATAAGCACAACTAACAAAACCAACAAATACATCACATCAAATCATTCACATAGGCAGCTTAACCATCCGATCGCGCTCGCTCCTTGGCCGTTGCACCAAGGCGGCGCGTTGCCCGTGCAGCGCCCTGGGTCTCCCCAGCAGTGGGGACAAAGCTCTGAGGCCCTCAGCGTGCGTTTCAGCTCCTGAAGCAGCTCAGAGGTGCTGGTAGAGGATGGTAATGTTGACCCCAGGTTGACTAAATCAACAGATTGATTCTATAATAACATTACCCCTGAATCAATTAGTAGAGCCTGAATCAATAAACCCTAGGTTGACTAATTGGGAGGGTTTCACCCCAGGTTGATTAACTGGGAGGGTGACCATTGTTGATTAAGGTTGATTAATTGGGAAGGTTACACCCGGAGGGTGACCATTTTAAAGGGAAACCAAGGCTTTTGGGGCATACCCCCGATTAATCAGCTGGTATCTGATTTGTGAATCTGCTGGAAGATTTATATGGAACCCTGGATAGAGATGGTAGATGAGAGGGTAGTGGTAGAGGATGGATAGTTGATATCAAATAGTTATTAGCAGCTATCAAATATGGTTTGATAACAGCTATCCATATGTTTGATAGTGAACCACCAGCGATTCATAGGATAAATCACCAGGAAAATAATGATATATGATAAATACAATCTATTTGATAGTGAATCAGCAGCTATTTTGGTGGTAGGGATTGTCTTTTCAGAGGGAATCAGCAGCTATTTATAGAGAACCCTGGGTAGAGATGGTATCTGATAGGATGGTGGTAGAGGATGATTCCCTGATAGTTGTGGTAGTGAATCAGCAGCTATCAAATAAATAGCTATTATCGGCAGCTATCAAACAGAGATGGTATTTGATAGTCAATCACGAGGAAAATATATACGGAACCCTGTGGCAAACCTGCAATTCTCTAGGGCATCCCTTTAAATAGTTGGTAGAGATGGAGTGATAGCTGATACCCTACACTTCCAGTTACCACTATAGGGGCTGGTAACCAGTTCGGGTTTCTACCAGCTAGTTGTAATTGGGGTTCGTTACCTACTGCAACTGGAAGCATAGGGTGACACCCTGGAAAGTCGTTGATTTCCCCAGGGTTCCCCAATCACAACCTACCATTTGGTTGGTGGACCGGGATGGATACCCATGGTTCCTTGCCTCGCTCCCTCCCAACCACCAGCCAATACAACAGAATGATTTTCCGTTGCCAGGTTAAGTTCACCAGAGGGTATCCAACTCTTTGGTCAAGGAAAATATCCAGAAAAGTGGCTGATGTATGCTGATTTAGAGGATTTCTGGTGGTTTCCTCGGGTTTTTCCTGTAAACCACTTGGTTGATATTTGATAACAAAATGCTACTAGATGTAGATTGATACATCTATAGTTGATAGATCCAATTTGATATCTAGTTACTAGCTGTCTTTTTGATATAGCTTTTATATGTGGTTCAATGGCTGACACTGGCGACTTTTCAGCA
>VSDK01012950.1:2112-25962 GCA_009767595.1 Symbiodinium kawagutii | reverse complement strand
CCCGAGCCTCGCAGAGGCTCCGCAGGAAGGGGGGTTGATGGTTGCCAGCTATGGGGGTTATAGCCGATAATTCTGATCAATAGTACGCAATTCCAATAGTTAATTATGGTTATAACCATCAATTATGGCCAATAACAACTAACTATGGGGGTTCCCGCCATCAATTATGGCCAATAGTTGGCTTATAACCATTAACTATGGGGGTTTTATAACCATCTATTATGGCCAATAACCATCCATGATTAATATATAATCATTTCCATTAGTTGGCCATTGTTGATAAGTATTTATGTAGGCGTTAGAAGCGGTAATACGCGTAGGCAGAACAATCGGGTAGTTACTAATCAAAGGGCTGAAAAGCATTCACTTTGTCTAATAAGAGTTTATACCTAAGGGAGAGTTACCATGATTAGTAACCATTAATATACGGGTTAAAAGCATTACTACTGACAAGAGGAAACCATCGACCCCTATAGGGATCTATATGCAAAGTACCAAAATTAATATGGAAGATTACCAAAAAATAATGGTACAAAAAATACTGGCTTGTAATAGGGAAGAATCGCCAACAATACTTGGGGTTAGCTACAACCATTGACCATGGCAACAACCACTCATAAGGAATAGTTAGATAACGATTACCAACAGTTTGCAATGTTTGATAAATCGTAGTAATATTGGCTAATTAATGATAGGCGAGAATTGCCAAAACTAATGGGGATTCACCAACTACTATGTTCAGGTTGATAAGGGGAGAATTACCATGCTATTTAGGGATCATGATGGTTGGTAGTAAGGGGATAATAGGTTACTAAGCATAGGGGTATACCAACTATAATGGTGCGTATCCATACATGGCTGTACCCCTTACCAATCCAAGTTCACAATAAATTGTCAATATTAAAATCACAAGTGACTTGGGGGTACCGTACACAATTTTGAGAGAAACCCACATGGCGAGAATTGATTACTAACAAGAATAGGGATATACCAACTATGATGGTTGAGAATGCTTAGTAGATGTTGATAATGATTGATACTGGTCGATCATATGGTTTGTCGATGATGGTTAACAGCTAGGAATGATGATGGTTACTGTTGGTGTCTCGTGATTAAGGATGGCTAAATATAAAGGTTGATGGTTGATGGTTGCTTAACAATGAAGTAATTTCTAACCATGGTTAATTGACCGTGAGTATTAACGATTAACAATTGTTAATCAATTGATTATTGAAGGTTTCATGGTAGTTATGTGATAGTCGGTCGATAATTATGGTAAATCGTATGGCTGAGGGTGAACCTGTACTATCGGCACACATTGTTAAACAATCTTCACGTGGTGGTTTGTTACAAAAAGAGGGTGCCCAAATCATCCAACTGTAAACAATTTTTGAAAGTAAACGATCCATTTTGAGGGGTCCCTGGTTTTGAGAAACCGCCATATTATGGTTGTTTAGCCATTAATTAGTGTTGATTCTTATCCCTTATTATCAATTATTTCTGATCAGTACATAGTTGCTTATCCCCCTTCATCATCGGTAGTTCTCCCCTATTAATCAACAACCATTCACCATTGGTTAACCTCATGGATGTTTAGAGAAATCACCATATAGTTGGTTATGTATCCCTTATTACCAACCATTCTCCCCTATAGTTTGTTTTTATCCCCTATCTAGTTGGTTATTTCGACCATTAGAAATCACCATACATGGTTGGTTATAGCATCCCCTCTTAGACAACATTGCTTAACCTGACGGATCTTTAGAGAAATCACCATACATGGATCGCTGTAGTTGGTTCTCTCCCCTACATGGTTGGTTATTTCAACCATATTTGGATCATAAGAAATCACCACATATACTATTCTCCCCTATTGCTATAAACCATGGCAGTGGGTCAAAACACCGTACCCCTGATAATAATTCTGGTAGCTTTTTGCTGTATGTGGATTGGATTCGAATGTTTTTGAATTTTCTGAGCAAAGGTGGGTTTGACTCGCTGCCACCCGGTGTGAAATACAGTGGGAAACACATTCATTACGCGAACCACTATTTCCCCAAGGGCGTGCTCACAGGTGGTACTGCTTTGATACGAGAGTGTGATCGATTGACGTTTGCTTCATTTCTTTTCTCTTCACCTGCGTTGACCCGTTCTTCAAAAGGATGGGGTGTCGCATTGGCTTGCGTTTCCTGAATGATCAATGGACATTCAGTGCCTACCCGAGTTAGGCTGTCGCGAACAAACACCGTACCCCTGATTCCCCTATCATTAACCATTGTTTTCCTTATGATTGGTTGGTCATTATACCCTATTATTGGTTGGTTAATATTGACCCATAGCCATAAACCAATTTTTCTCCCATATTACGACAGCCACGCTGTCGGTCGCGGCTCGGTTGCCGCGGCCACCGTATCCGCTCGCAGGTGGCAGTGAACTCGGCCCAGTCGGAGCTCGGCCTACGCTTGCGCGGCGCGGCTTCAAATTGGTTGCCGGTTGAGTTGCAGTGATGAAGGGTTGGAGGTGAGATGGCGAGTTGAGTCAAGGCTTCAACCAACCAACCAATGGTTAACTGACTGGTTTAGCTGGTTAATCACAGGGGATGAGTTCACCAACAGTAGTAGTGGATATATCAACAATATGGCTATGAGTCAATATTAAGCAACCAATGATGGGGGATAATAAGCAGCAATAATAAGGACAACAAGCTGGGTAATGATAGGGGAACCAGGGGTACAGGGTGAACTGACCCGCAGCCATATGGGTTTCTTCATGGCTTTTGAAGGGGTAATTGTAAGGGATTATAGTGGTGATTTCTAGAAATGGGATTCGAAAGTGAGAGAATAGCGGTTCATGTGGGCTTCTAATGGCTACTAATAGGGGAGAAGAACCGACTACATGTGCTGATTTCGAAGAATCCATAAGGTTCACCAGAGGTGAATGGTTGTTGATAGGGGAGAACTACCAGTCATGATGGGGGATATATACCAACTATGTATGTTCCAGCCCCACTGACCCTCCCCATCCTCACCCCCCCTGTGGACACCCATGGTCTTGGTGCCCTGGTGCCCTGGTACTACTTGCCCCCCCCTGTGGTGTGGTGTGAATGGTGGTGGTTGGTTGGCCCCCCTTCCGTGTGGTGGTGCAGTGGGTGGGGGAGTGGGGTGGGAGTATCTAAGTAGTGCATAAATGAAGGTAATGTGTCAGTAATAGGGGGAATAAGCAATCATGACTGTTAAACAACTACTATATGCGTTTTTTCTTATGATTGGTGCATTGGCCAATCAATAGCATTAGCTAGTTCACCTGATGGGTTATGGTGATTCGTTTGGCTCAGTAGTTTACTGTGCCCTTATGCTGATTTCTCCAGCCATAGGGGTACCCCAAAGTTTGGATGGTTTCTTACTATGAATTGTTAATAGTCAATAAACTGTATGATTTTGGGGCTCCCGTATTTTGAGAAACACCCATGTTGGTGGTGGCTATAGTGATTGACAGGTTTTGGACTTGAACTAATTTGGTTGGTTCATTCATGGGTGATTGTGGTGGTGAATGGTTGATACTGGTTCAGAAGGCTAGTAAACCAATGATTAACATTGATGATGGGTGGCTTTTGACGGGTACCAGTGGTTTGTAGTGGTTGAAACCAACAAGAACAACAACAACAGCAACAAATAGCTAAGAAACCATTGTTGAGATATTGTACATTGTACTGGTCACATGGGTATGTGGTTTATACATGTTTATACTGGTATTGGTCCAACGACATCATTTATGTAATGATGGTAGCTTAACAATGGTTAAAAATGGCTCGCAACAGCGAATAACCACTAGCAAATGGTTGATTTTTATGATGTCAGTTAGTGGTGGCAAGGCCACAAGCAATTTTCAGGCACTATAGCTATAGTATAGCTAGTAGCTAGATGTAACTAGTATCCATTCAATAGCCCATGGATCCGCAAAGCACCCTTGAAGGGGTTGGCTATCACTCACCCCTTGACTCGGATCGTCTTGAAGTCGCGCCCCTTTTTCTCACCCTGAAAGCTGAAAAAAATTATTCAGCCTGATTTGCCTGCCATAAGCAGCAAACAAAAACGAAGCAGTTGCCAGAGGCGCAGTGAAAAGGTGGACAGTGCTGTACTGTCTTGGTGGCTGTTAGATCCCTTGCTAAAAGTCTAACTTTTAGTGGTGAAAAATGGTAAATCAATCATATCCCAAAAAAGCTAAAAAGCTAAGGTCATAGCTGTAATCCACCCAGCTGTTGTTGGCCCAGAAAGAAATGATGATTCAAAAACGGCACAGCTTGGCCGAATATCCGAATTGTCAACATGACGCACCGTTCATTCTTGAGCTGTTGTTTGGGTAGAATGCCTCCACTCGGTCAAATATGTGGGAGTACATATGGGGAGTTCCCAAGTCAAAAAATGACCAATGCGAATGGGGAAACACAGAAGTTTTGAGCTAGCAAGACTGAGGAAATCCTCCAGTTGTGGGTCCCTAAGCGCTTTTAGGACGCCAAACATCTTCCGACCTCCTGCCAAAGCCAAGGAGGAAAGAATGACACTCCTCTTGTTTTGTGATCACTGCTGCCATGACAACGAGCATAGCATGGGACCCAGTTGCTTTTTGCAAGCTGGGACAAGCACAAAAGCGCCGTGCGAAGACAGTTTGCTTCTCAAAAAAAATGCCTGGTTGGTGGTTTCAACCTCTTTGAAAAGTATTGGTCAACCAACATTTGTTCAAAACTGGATCTCCAGCCATGATTCACCAGTGATTGATGCAATAGTTACCATTTGTTCATAATTACGAAGAAAATTAATAAATTTCTAAACCACCAAACAAATACAGCCTTCGCACAGAACGAGGGGCAGTGCATAGCGATCTGAACATTTTGCTCAGGCTTGCGAGGCTCAGGCAGTGACTTCAGCTGGATATCGATTGAGGTTTTATTCTCTTCCAAAGTAGTGAAAATCTCTACTATTGTTGCTTATTATCCCTCATCACTGATGATCAATATTGACCCATATCCCATTTAGCCTAAAGCCAAATTCTAGCGAATGAATAAAATAGGGTGTTGTAGTGACCTCATTATGCATAATATTCCATGAAACCAGGTCGTATAATCTTAGTCGAACAAGGCTTTTGACATTGCCCACTCAAATGACTAACATTGTGATGGACCAGTATGACTTTTGACCATGATTCTCAGCTAATACACAGCTGATTCGCTGGTAATAACTATATTGCAATATTATTATAACATTATCAACAACTGATCAGCCCTTACGCATGACTCTTTGCGTTCATGTAAGTGTTCTTTGTAATGGAACCTGCAATGGCTACTAATAGCTACTAATAGCTATTGATGACTGTGACAAATACACGTGACTAATGGCCAATGGCGGCCATTGTCATGACTTGGCCGATGACTACTAATGACTACTAATGGCCAATGACTACTAATGACTAATATATGACCATATAATCATAGCCAATGGCGGCTACCAATGGATGACTCTACCGTTGCAGAACCTGACGGCTGGCCGAAGTGCACCGATTGGCGATTTCGGAAGCGCCCTTCGCGCGGTGAAACCGACCTGGTGCACGACTGAAAGCGACAGAAGGGGCACATCAACAGCTGGTTAAGGAATGGTGGAACGTCAAGGAACCAACCATGAGTTGATGGTGGTTCAGAATGGTGGTCAATGCTGGTGGTTAATACTGGAGGTCCAAAAGAGTGTTCGTGAAGGTTGCTCAATGGTGATGCTCATTTAGCATCAACTACCCGTGTTGGGCAAAGGGGAAATAGGAAAAATGGTGGTTAATAATGGTGGTTAATAATGGTGGTCAATGCTGGTGGTTAATACTGGTGGTTAATAATGGTGGTTAATAATGGTGGTCAATGTTAGTGGCTAATGATGGTTACTAATGTTGAAATCATGGTTACTTTTGATTCATGACGGTTTCTTGAGGATCATGGTTGGTAATATTTGGTGAACCAACGATGCGAAGACAAAAACATAACCAACACAACTCATGCTCCAGCGAATGATAACTGAGTCTACTGATTGATTGATACTTACTACTTGTTATGATCACCTATTATGAACCATCAGCCAGCTATTTAACTACCAGCTAGAACCAGTTGTCAACCTTAATGAGCTTATAATCCTGCCCCCTTAGCCAGCTAATTGACCACTTGTTGTTGACCCAGCTCGCCATACTGCACTAAGCACGGAACCTGGCAGGTTCTCAGCCGATGACCTTCAGGATAACGTGGCAACCAATGATTGTTATCGTAATATCCAGTTTGATGATGCAAATACCATTGCTGTCTTGCAAGACTAGAGTAGCAGTAGCCGTGGTGGTGGCGATAGCAGCAGTAGCAGTAGCAGTAGTAGCAGCAGTAATAGCAGTCGTGGTAGTGATAGATGATAGTAGGAGTGATGATAGTAGAAGTAGTGATGGCTTATAATGGTTACGGCCGAGCCATATCAACCAATTAATACCAACGATACGGATCAATGTGGTACCACGCATGGTGAGACTGTAGTATTGGTTTGGCGGCGATTTGTGGAATCGTGCTAATAACAACTAACAAAGAGTTGAACTCGTAGTTATTAGATTTTTTCTGGATTGAAAACCAACAATCTGGGGAATCCTCTGCATTCATCAACACACGTGAACAATTGTCCACCAAACACCAATGAAAAAAACTAAAAACACGCAGCTCCCATCTGATTTTGGTAGCCAAAGGGCCAAAGGCAACCCCGCTTTTTCTGCCATTCTGCATGCATGAATTTGCATGAACATTGATCGTAATTTGACAATGGATCATGCCTAGTCCATAGATAATAGGAGTTGTCCAAACCCAAATTGCATCATATTGCCCCTGGTAAACGCACGCGGCAAAAGCAAACCCACAAATTTGATAGTTTCCAAGAGGGTGCCTCTCTATTTAAAACAGTGATTTTCAACTGGTTGGTGGTTTCAACCCCTCTGAAAAATATTAGTCAACCAACCATTTCTGAATGATTAGTAATTAGCGAAATACAAAGTGTCAATCAAACCAGCAACCAGCAGTTAACCAGTTAAGCCATCAACCAATCAGTTAATTTCCAGATTAGTTTACCCGGAGGGCATGCCCTTCCTCAATGCTTGGCCATCCCTGAGGCTCCACACAATCATTTAAGACCTGCCGACAGGGGAATCTGTGAGGGGATCTTGGTGAAGCTAAGCAAACGAAATGGTATATGACGGTATATGGTGGTTTCTAAAGAAAGGGACCCCCCAATGGATGTTTTTTTTCTATAAATTGTTGATATTGGATGATTTGGGGGTACACCTATTCTGAGAAAGCCCCGCAAATCGCTGTATCTGAGAACATTTGTAGAGTCAGTAGAGCAGTAGACATACAAACGGGCAAACGTGCACAAAATATGTGCAACCTACAATAATATACTAAAACAACCTATGTAATACCCTTTGGTACCTAGTATAATAGCGTGGCAATGGAAAATCCACCATAAATGGATGATTTAGTAGGGTTTTGCTAACAAAATGGTTGATTTCCATTGCCACGTTAGTTTACTAAAGGGTAATCGACCTGTACCTTGAAGTAAATTGCTACTTCCAATGCAAGTACGTGGATTGGACAGTTGGAGCTAGCCAAAGCTTGGATCGGAGACAAGCCCAAACAGCTGAGAAAACACCACGGCCATAGCCTCGCTGGTTGTTGAAACCGTTACAAAGAATGCGTGCTGGTTCCCCCAGTTGGGCAGTGGAAAGGTTTACTGTATACGTTGCACTAGTTTGCTGAAAAAAAACATGTCCATGATAATGGCTACCCAGGATTAATAAACCCCGGTTGATTAACTAGGGGGGTTCCCATCTTAATGGAAAACCAAGGCTTATAGGGGATACCCCCAATTAATCAACCTAGGGTTTATTAATCCTGGGTAGCAATTAAGCTGTAACATGTTGTAACAGTCCCCAAACCGGTGACTGTCTCACCCTGTCAGCCAGCGCTGGGTTGTTGATTGATCTGGGGGAAGCCAACCTGAGAAGTGGCATGAGGCCCCGTCTGTGATGTGGTGACCCACGACAAGCATGGGAACCCTTGAGATCCATGAAGCGCCAAAAGAAATCTTGGGGATCAACAACCCATGGGCAGTTCGCATCATTCAAAATCTAGGTTCATCTTCAGCAGTGAAGATGAACCAAGAACCCCACTGGCAGTTGACAACCCATTGGCAGTTGGAATCCTGAGAAGTTCCTGAGGAGTTCTTGGTTCATCTTCAGCACTGGTTTCCATCTACCAATCATATGGCAGTGGGTCACCCTGTACCCCTAGTTCCCCTATTATTCGCCAAATTGTTTTCCCTATTTTTGTTGCTTAATATCCACCATTGTTGGCTGGTTAATATTGACCCATAGCCATCTTCAACTGCAAAATGACGCGCCCATCCCAGCACCTCCGATTCGTTTGACCCAGCGTGGGGAGACTTTGTCCGCCATAGAGCCAATAGACCTGGGCAGCGAAGCCTGCATCTGGGGGGTTCGAGACCAGCCACAGGGGTACCCCGAAGTTATGAATGGTTTATGGCTACAAAGGGTTGATAAAGGATAGTGTTTTTTCATCCAAAATTTTGGATAAATGATAAAGGATGATTTTGGGGTATCCGGTATCCCTCATTTTGAGAAACACCCATGTGGGAAGCCATGGAAACCCTTGGAAACCCTCAGCAGTGTGCTCACTCTGGGGACGCTTGCAACCATCCCGGCGATGACCGTCTTTGGTAATGTAAAGAAATCATCCCATGGCAGCCATCCCTACTTCGGCGAGTTGATGCTTTTGGTCTTGAAGCACTCGGGTTTTGAAGGCATCAAAGCAACTGGAACAAATGATGCACATAACGCCGGGGGGTAGAATAGAGTTCCCAACATATCCCAACGATCCTGTGACACAATCAACTAGCTGGAGACCCTTGCTCCAGTGACCCATACCAGCCATGTCAGCCGTTGCTTCCCCCAGCCGAGGTTTTCGAGGGGCACTCATCCACCCAACAGCGCGTCACGTCGTTTCGAACGCCGCAGTCCCAGGCACGAACTCGGTGTAGGAAACGAAGCCATCTCGGTTGGAGTCCGCCGCCATGAAGATCGTCTCGCCTCACAGGTCGAAGGACAGGTGGGGCTCGTTGGTTGACAAACCCGTGGGATTAAACCAACTGACAACCAACTCACCACGTGTTGATTGGTGGACGGTAACAAATCTCAAAGAACCAGAAGGATGATAAACATATATCTTCATCAGCACACCCTGCAGCACAACCAGTTAGTACTGACAAAGGTAGTTTGATAGCCTACTACTATTGATTGGACGGTGACAAACCAACTGACAATGCAAGCCAAATTGGATGGTTGATAGGTACCCTCTGGTGTTCATTAACCTGGCAATGGAGAATCCACTATTGATTGGCGTTTTCCTCAGGGTTTCACTATAAAATATGGTCAAAATCCATTGCCAGGTTTCCCGGAGGGTACCATGGGTTGAGAATGCGAAGGGTCATGGGTCAATGATATGGTTGATGAGGGTTCACAATGGTTGAGAATGGCCGATGATGGCCTCAAAACCCTGCAGGTTGGTGGCTGGTACAATATCGCCAACAGCATGATGTTCATGTCAGGTTGCAGGCATGGAAAGTCGATTGGAATAAAACACCCCACATGACCACTGCACTGCAAATGAGTCATTGGTCACCATAGTATTACTAGTGACGTGTCTTTATATGCATTACATCCGCAATTTTAAATCTATATGCACATTTAATGCTATATATGCATTACATCAGAGATTTTAATTCTATATAATTACACATTTTGCATACATGCATATGCACAGCTGAGACCCTGTGGAAGTGCAAAGTTTCTTAGCGACCGGGTCAGGTACCCTCTGACAAATTGCATGCTTCCTGCCAAATGGCTGGTGGCAGGCTCTCAGCGGACTGAGTGTGGTCGGCATAGCTTCCTGCCATCCATGATGGACTATGCTTGGATGTATCTGCGCGTGTATGCATCCTGGAGAAAAAAGTGGCCCATAGTATCCCCATGGAATCCCCGTGTTCAATATTGAAACCCGCTACCGAGCTCGGGGATAGTCCAATCCTTGATATTTAGCAGGTTACTATTATTAAGCATCATTGAGCACCATATATGATGAATCATCACCATCCAACCATACCGAACCATCATATGTAGACCCAAATCCAAGCATATATAGCCATCATGAATAAACAACCATCACTTTCTCACCATCATGATCAAATGGCCGTGGGTCAGTTCACCCTATACCCCTGGTTCCCCCATCATTAACCTATGAAATTGTTGGTGATTATATCCCATGAAAATTGGTTGGTTAAAGCCTTGACCCATCGCCATATAGTTGGTATATCCCCTACTATTGTTACTTATCATCCCCTACTATTAACCATTATAGCCAGCTATAACCATTGGTTGGTTGGTTGTTAACCCCCAACTACCGTGACTGCAACACGTGTCACCGTTCCCCGGTCACACCGAGCTGCAATCATTAGCTCCGATGCCCAACGCCACAAGGACTTTGGTCATCTCTTCCTGAAGACGGTGTGGTGTTGTGAAGATCTGCGAACTCGAAATGGCACCAAGGTGTGTACAAACCATCTATTTCTATCTGGTTGGTGCTTAATAATGGTGAATAATAGTTCATGCCATGATTATGATGGTTAAACATCATAATGATCATATACTGGTGGGTTGGTGGTGCTCACCAGCCCCATGAAAAATATGCTTGTCAACCAACCATTTGTTAATAATCACTCGGGAAAATAGAAAATGTTTGAAACCACCAGCTGTTTCTATGGATACAAACCAGCTTAATGGCAAATTAAGCCATACAACATCTGAATTGTTCTTAGGTAAACCAGCTATTTCATACAAACCAGCGATTTCTATCTGGTTGGTGGTGCTCACCACCCCTATGAAAAATATGCTTGTCAACCAACCATTTGTTAATAATCACTAGGGAGAATAGAACATGTTTTTAACCACCAGCTGTTTCTATGGATACAAACCAGTTTAATGGCCAGCTAGGCGCTACAAAATCTGAATTGTTGTTAGGTAAACCAGCTATTTCCATGGTGAATTTTGCAACCAGATTGGTTCACGGGAGTGTATCTATGTGTCATTTCTGAGACATAGATGTGGATGGATCTGTGTGTGTGCCTTTTCTTGGCATATCAAGTAGATCTATCACTACCTATGGCTTTGGGTTCGGATAATAGCAACTTCCTGGAGCGGCGGGTTCCTAACTTCACCAATGAGATTGATCCTTGATCTTGTGGACTGTAAGTGCGTTGCCCCCAGTATACACCAATACTTATGCAACAGATTCATGTCGTTTATACTTCGTATCTGCCGTCACTAAATATTTATCTATAGCTATTTCAGAAAACGTCATGACCTTCCGTGCCAATGGGAATCCGCAAACACCACAAAAGGGATGGTTACACTGCAAAGTCAGGGAATCTGCAGCTGGGTTTGGGCTATTGCTTCTGCGTGTGAGTAGAGCCCTTTTTGAGCCGGTTGCCCCAGTCCGTGCCCCCATGTCAGCTGTGCTTGTGGCTATCCAGTTTGGGTGGTGGGTGGGCAAAACTTGGTGAATCACAGCTTCAATAACTCTGGCTTCAAACGATGGACACTGTTGGCTCCACCATGGTAAGATTTTGCCAAAGAATGTCAGCCAGTCAGTCATTTGGATACACAGTGGTCCGCCAAACACCCCCGATCTCTAAGGAAGCCACCCATCATTGAGGGGTAAACCCTGCACCATCTCTGGATAGGCTGGCGAGTAAGCTTCATGATCGAACAATATCCACATTGGGGATGCACCATCCACCATGCTCATTAACCAGAAGGGACTATTATGTTGTTCAGTCACAATTCTCAACTCAACACCAACATGAATGGTTTACTTTTAAAACAACTAAGAAATGACCATAAAAACCAACCGCTCCTGGTAAAGTGAACCACTAGTTGTCACTAAACTTAACCCCTAGTAGTTGGCAAAGTACGCCGCATGAGTTGTTGGCACTTCACCCTAAATCTGTTAGTCCTTAACCACAAGTTGGTACTCCACCACGGGTCGTTACTCCGCTGGAAGGTGCCCCTGCCCCCTGACCAGGCCAACCTTGGAGATGCGTCCGTCGTTGGAAGTGTCCCAGCGGCGAAACCTGATCTGCCACGGGTGGTGACGTGGTTCATCGTGAGCGCTCACGGCGGATAAATGGTGGGTAAATAGGGGGTTCATGGTGAAATTGATGGTTTAAGGTTTTAGGGTTTTGAGGGTTTTGGGTTTCCAGGGTCTATGGTTCAGGGTTTTAAGATTCAGGGTTTGGTTATTTTAGGAATTTGAGCCTAGTGTTTGATCATGGCCGTGGGTGATTTGATGATCCTTAGAATTACAGACCAAGCAAATCGAGACTCACACCAACAAAAGGAGTAGCAACTGGACAAACAAGAAGGGATTCGGGAGTCAAAAACATTCCTGCTAAGAATCATCTGCCACCCACGAAAAAAACATAGCAGGCAAAATCTGCACCATTGAATCAATCAGCAAAATCTAGTTCCAACACAATGGTCAAACGGAACAACCAACAATTCGTCGACCTCAAAACTGCAACAAACTTTCCGCTCACCCATTGAGCGGGGGGTAGCCACTGCAAACGGTGACCATTATGTGGACATCATCACCACAAGAAATGAAGGACGGCGCGTAGCCGAAGGGGACTTGGGATCACATAGATGTTCGAATGATCCCAGCAGTGTACGGGTCACTGAAAACCCCTATGGGCCACGGCACCAAAGGAAACTGATCCTTCAACCCCTGGATCAAGTTGTGAGTTTCCAGTAGGGTAGTTCATCAAAAATCATGATCAACCATGAGCAACCCATTACTGGCCATTACTGCCAATAATCACTGCTGAGAATACTGGCTGGTTGATCATGGTTTTCATGAACTACCCTACTATCAACTATGGCTGGTTCATTCACATCCCTATACAAATATGTGCTGTCGACAGAAAACGGTGGATTTGTCATGGATTCCAAGCAAAGCGAGGCCACCTCATCAGTACATGAACTGCAATCATGGTCAGTTCCAACCGGTTTCATCCATTTTAACAGCATGCTAATTCCCAACAGCAGGATGCTTTTGGGTTTCAATCTCTAGAAACAGGGGGTGGTGGGACTATCCTCTGAGAAAATTCTCGGCGGACACAAGTTCCGGAAACCTTGGAACCTTGGTTCCTAAATTTCCTGCTGTTGGGTTGCAAAGCTGAATTAATGGGTTATATGGCTATGGAAAATGGATCAATATTAGTCGTCAAATGTCGCCAACAATGGGAGATAACAACCAAGAATATATAATGGGGAATGCACTGGTTAATGATGGGGTAGCGGGTTTTGACCTCAGCCATAGCCCTAGTGTATCCAAGTCTTTGTAATGACTGGCTACTAATAGGCTAATGACAAATCCATATCAATAACCCATCCCAGTGATACAATAAATAGCTGGTGATTTGCCATCAAACATCGGTGCTTTATCAACATCGATCCCTCATTACTCAGGTGAGTTCACCCGCCAGTCATCCTGGTGCACACCCGTTGCGTTGCCATGGCGTTGCCATGGCTGGACCCTTCGTCAAGCAGCTGCCGGATCACTTCGTCCTTCACATCACTACCTGGGCATGGCGAGCTCTCCGAGTGGGGTCGCTGGCGGCCATGGAGATCAAGCTGTGACAGCCATAGCCCACAGGCTAGTGGGGTCATATGCCTACCAGGGCCAGGGTCATATGCCTACTAGTGCCATCTTGCTGGGAATTTCAAGGTCCAGGATCAAATCCTAAACATCTGATAAGCCCCACAATCTGTCCAACCATTTCTCGTGAAGCAGCACTGAAAGAAAACGAGCATTGCGTCATTTTGATCCCTTGCAATCATCACCCATGTGCGCCCCATCAGCACCCCAACTCCTATGACACCAGCTACATCCTGCTGGTCAGAGTCTTGATCTGTGTTCTGGTGCCCGCATGGCTCATGGCTTTGAGGATATCCATGTGTTGTTAGCGCTGTTCACGATCAGGCAAAGCTGCCACGCTTCGCTGGTTTGCCGTGACTCTGCAATGACTCGATGGGTTGCCTTCTCTTGCGAGCTACAGGATCTTTAGTTGGCAGGTCTCAACCTATATTCCTTACCCCTCTGGAGACTTGGCTTCAAGTCTGTGACCTGGTTATACCTGGCTGGTAGATATCTGCAGATGGGATTCCACTGAGAACTTGGACGGCCAGGTTCAGAACTGGGACAGCTCCATTTTTGGATAGGTCCAGGTGGTCCACAGCAACTCACGTTCCGCCAAGGCACCACTTTTGCCTTGAGTCAACGGTATTAAGGTGCCGCCCAATCTGGACCAAGCGGGTCGAAGTGGGTAGCTTGGTTGGGATAAACAGTATATATACTTAATAACCCCCGTAGATGTATATGGCTATGGGTCATAACCAACAAATGGTCAGTAAGTAATGGTTCATGCTTGGTGGTAAGTGCTACAACTACTAATAATGGGAGTAATATCCAAAAAAACAAAGAATAGCTATGTATGGAGAAACAGTTGACGATGATACCGGAATTGTATGGTTGAAACATATCTGGCTCTTAACCAATCACCAAAGTAAGTTCTTAATGTATCACTTGTTGCTGATAGCCAACAGCGATGGTCAGAATAGCTACGCTAGGGGTGATGCCGTTGGTCTATGTTCGTTGTACTCAAGCATAAGGTTGAGCAATGGTATGCATCCACTATGATGGCTCAAAGCTGCCACCAAGCCGTGACGACATCAACTCGAGGTGGATCATTTTAAATTTTAAACCATGTCCAAGAACGATGAAACCCAAGAGTAGACGTACCAAATGGTTTCATGATGATCGGCTGTGTAAGATCATCATTTGGTTAACATTGGAGGCTAATGGTGATACTTTGCTGGTTTCCAACTGAAGTGATGGTTCCTTTGCAAGCAAAGCTGCCTGCAGTTGCCACCGGTTGCGGATACCAGCAGACCTACCAGCAGCGCTACCACCCGGCGCCTCACCACGTTGTTGGCCAAGTCCTCGGGCTTCCGAGGCACGGCCTGAGCCGGCGACTGCGACCCCCGATGGCATCGATCGAAGCCGCGAGCGGATCCGACGCTGGAAATCGGCCGTGGATGTCCCAAGCGAAAATCCACCAGTCTGGGAGCTGGGAAGTGGAAGGGCACTTGAAACAGTTGAATGATTATGATCCAACATGCATGAATCAACAAGGACAATCATATAGTAGCTATCACTGTTGAAGGTCACCTCTGTCTTGCTCCGCTCTAAGCCAAAGCCCCCCAAAAAAAGTGTTGTCTTTCTCAACAGGTTGCCCCATCCAAACAAACTAATGGTCAACGCAGCCCATCATCCCCAGATCTGGTTGAAACATGTTGAAACCACCAACCAAACAACACGGAAGATCACATCCCACGGCCTCGCTTCCGCCGTTCAGGAGATACGCTGTGGAGGCCATACGCCAGGAACGCCGGTGAAGGTTCTCATCCTGGGCGGCAAGGGCCGGTTGTACAGCATGGATGGCTTTGTGAAGCGAAAAAGGATCATGGATAATGGGTGGTGGATGATGGCGATGGAGGATGAATGATGAATGATGGATGATGGATGATGGATGATGGATGATGGGTGGTGGATGATGGGTGGTGGATGACGGCGATGGATGATGACGATGGATGATGAATGATTCAAATGATGAATATGTATCTGGATGGACCATGGATGATGATGATGATGATGATGATGATGATGATGATGATGATGATGATGATGATGATGATGATGATGCTGATGATGATGATCTGGAACCAAACAAAATCAAAAGCACTTGACCACCTAACAGCAAAAAACACCCGAGTGTTTCGTGGAAGGTTGCAGCCCAGGGACCTAAGACCATGCCACATCAGTAGTCAATGGCGGATCAATGGTGGTGCCCCAGAGACGATCCCTCCAAAGGCATCGTCATTTTCAGTAGGAAGAAGCACCAATTACACTAATCCATTCATAGACTAATCATGGCACGTTGAGGAAAACCCATCCATTTTGTCATAGGGTATCTTCTTCGAATCCATGGCAAAAGGAACATATCAACCTGCGAATGATCGATCCATGACCAACCACCGCCCAGGCACGATCGCCATCCGGGCGCCGTGAGAGAACCTGGGGCGAGGGGAAATCATGGGACCAGTGAGTTGGCGTCACCTGCTGGTTCCTACGGATGGTTCTACTGATGGTGCTGATGGTTCTATTGGTGGTTGAAAAACCACTGGTTGATGGAATAGTAGTTGTAGTTCTACTGGTTATACTCGCGGTTCTGTTCTGCTGATGGTTGGTGGATGTTAGTAGTTGATGGTTCTACTCATGGTTCGACTGATGCTTCTATTGGTGGTTTATATGGTCATCTGGTCGGTTCTATTGGTGATTACTGATGGTTAGTGGAAGTAAGTGGTTTATACCGCTGGTTCTGGCCAGATGGCGTATCTGGTTGGTGGTATCAACCCTTCTGACAAAGGTATTGCAATGGCAAAAATCACCACAAGTCTTAGCGCATTTTTTTCAACCGCCAATGACACTGCTGTAGACAAAGGTTACCTGGCTGATAGTTCCACCAATTATCTTGATTGCATAGCTACAACATCGCTGAAACAACCATCACCACTGACTGCTTCATAGGATTCAACATCTGATGGGTGGCGGAACCATAGGGCTAGCTAATAGCACAGCCGTTTCATGCAATAAGAGGCCTTACACCCCGCCATTGCTCATGGGAACCCATCAAGGACCCACCTTTACAAAATATGACATGGCACTCTATTTGAAGACATCAAAAAAAATGACCCATCCAAGTCCATTCAACTCCAACCCTGGGCAAAGCGGAAAATAGTTAAGGATTATGATTAATCACTATCAACTATCATATACCTAACTATTGACTATAATATTAACTGCTTAATCATCAATAACTAGTTAAAAAATGACTATTGCATGATAATGGTCAACAGGTCAGTTGACCTATCAACATCTATTAACTATACAGTTTCGCTTGCAGTGAACCCATCCCCGACTCATCCCAACCGGACCCTGGGCAGCTTGGCATCCGGGCCAGTGGTTTCCCACCATGCGCCGGTTGGCGCCGTTCACCAGGCCCACGCGGCAGCCGTCCTGGGACCCGCTGCGGTCCATCGAAATGGATGGTGGCCCCCCTTCTCGTGGCCGAAAAAAAAATGTCAAATCGTTTATACCTGTTAATTAGTTGTTTTTAGTTGAGGGTGAACTTATGTTATAACCTAACTTTTAACAAGATATATGTGAAACAAGTTATAACAGGTATGTCCATGACACGGCATGGTTTGACCATCATTAGTAGGCATGTTTGGATGACCCAACTCTTGGATGAACCCAAATGTAGGTATGTTTTATCATAACACGCGTGAATCAGTGAAAATGCTTGCTCGATCAATGTGCCAAAGAAACTTGTCCACATGTTGAGGCGCATCCCTCGAATTGGAAGTGCTGTGGTCATTTTGTGGATGATTCGGGTAATAGCTGAGGGGCATTACAAAAGGTTGCTGATGATCTCTGATGATACTGATCCAATGATGGATGGGTAGCTACCACGACTTGGGCGAATTGATTGAATTGATCATCAACTCACCTCTGGTGATGAGTCTGGTCCGTTCATCTTTTTTTGGACATGCAAAATATGAGCTGGTCGATAAAGACATCTCTTGTTGGGGCGAATTTTTGGGATGAACAATCCGTTGAGATCAATCTCCATCCGTCGGAATTGGGAGGCCCTGAAACCCCAGTTGATCAACCCCCAGGTATCATTTATCAATTCATTTTGATGGGTGCGTGCTTAGTCCGCTGGTATCCTCGCTAAGTCCATCTTGGGTGGATGAAAATTGGCACATATTGGTATAACATTGATGGATGACCCAATTTCTACATTGCCACATGGAAATTGGTGCTCACAGTCACTGCCCTAGAAGACATTCTGACCCTACAAACCATAGATGGTGGATTGCAAAGGGTACCGTAAGGTACCGCACTGAATCATCATTATGCCAAAACCTTGGAAACCAGCCCTCTCAAAGCAATCTGGCTGGTGGTTGAACCACCCCTATGAAAAAATTGAAAAATAAGTCAATGAAACATTTGTTAATAAGCACTAGGGGGAAAAAAGGGTTCGAAACCATCAGCCAGGTATATAATCCATAGTGGTTGATAATTCACTGAGGTGCAATATTAAAACCCTTAATTCATTGACGATTCAATGCTTAAAACATCGTGAAATCACTAACCAGTAGTTGTTTAACGATTCTTGTTGGTTCTTATCCCTTGCTATTAGCCACTACAACCCCCTATAAAACATGTTTGAAACCACCAACCAGTAGTTGTTTAATCATCATTGTTGCTTAGTATCCCCTATCATTAACCATTACTATGCAATGATTATAACCATGTTTGAAACCACTCACCACCCACATCGACCACCTTCACTCTGCCGTCGAGGCTCATCGGCCAGTCTCTGCGCCGTCACCAACGCGTCGGCGTTCACCAAGGTCCTGAGCTCCGTGGCAGTTGCCCCGCATCGAACCCAAACGAGCTGAACCATTCAGCAGGCGCAAGTGGACTGACCCGGCCTTGTGCAAAGAAACTCAGACTCACAAGGATTTGAATTTGACAAATCGAAAAAAAAAAAATCAGAGAATAACTCACAAGGATTTGAATTTGAAAAGTGGACAAAATGAGTTGAATAGCCCGCAACTTTAGAAAGTTGTCGCAATTTCAAGGCAGCCGAAGAACCAAAAATATACGAAAATTGTTTATACACAAACAATGCAGGAAGTCGAAAATCAAAAACTGCAAGTGGCCACGTGCCAGCGCATGTAACTTTTTTACAGCCGCTGGTTTCTCACTGCTTTTTTGGTTGGCAGGGTTGACTGGGCTCATTTTTCTTGGAGGTACATCGGTCGTACATCCATCGGTTCCCAAGCGAAGATACCCAGGGCGTCGGTTGAAAATGTCAAGGCTCTCAATGGACTTGGGCTTGATCTGGCCGCTCTTCACGCCTGAAGACTTGGAATGGGATTGATGATGATTGGTGTGGTGCGGGTATACATTTAGGCTAGAAATATATGCTGGCTGGTGGTTTCAAACCCCTGTGAAGAAGATTAGTCAACCAACCATCTGTTAATGATCAATTACTAGAGAAAAAAGTGAATCAAACCACCAACCAGTATAAATATTTGGATCTAATATACATGATATTTTGATAATATCTTATTATAGTATATATTATAATTACTGAAAGATATGTGGATCTAATATACAATATTGTTTGATAATATCTTCTTGATCCTGACTGCACAACGTTATGGTTCATATCGGACATGGATCAGGCACGAGCAGGGATCGAGGCATGGATTGGGCACAGATCATTTTCTGCGTTTTATCTATATGCATTTTTTCTTGTCCATCAAAACCCCTTCAAGGTGGGCCCCCCAAACGTTATAACTTGGTTTATAAGGCCATTTAACTATAGTTATATCTACCATAACTAATAGTTGTCATATGTTTCTTGTTCATCAAAACCCCTAGTTCTCTTAGAAGCTTTCGTCTGAACCAACATGATCAGCCACCCTTAGCCACCATTCTTGCCACTCCCCTTCGGCGGCTACCGCACTCACCTGCCAGTATTTCTGTCAGGAAAGCTGTGGCATTGGCGTCCAACTCATCGCCTATTCCAGCACGAGGTGATGTAACTTGTCATGGGAACAACAAATAGCTATGGCTAATGAATAGTCAATTATGGTCAATAAAAATCACAAATGGTTAATGGGTAGGTATTGCTAATGGTGGTCATTGCGAGTGAATTGGCTGTATTGCTAATTGCCATCAAAATCTAAAAAACAGGTTGTTGATGATGGAAAAAAACATGTATATACATATCCACAAGATACAGAAGTTAAACATCTGTCAAATCAAATTGTTCTCAACAAAACATGAAACCAATAGTGACAACTTGTTCATAGCAGTGTAAAGGTGACTGCAGTATCATGTCTCAACTTGATAGCCATACAATGCCATTTAATCAATCATGATCACTCAATAGTGGGTAATTGATAACCAATCACAAGTAATACCAAATAATGCCAGTCTATGATGGTTGATAATTGGTTGATGATTGATAATTTCAGCTATGATAATGATCAACAACACCTATGAGCCGCGCTTGCTTCAAAGTCTGCGCTGGTTTCCCTTCAAAATCATCTGCGTAACGCCACAGTCTCACCTGAGGCCAGGAAACACCCCTCTCGCATCATGCCCGCTCATGATTGTGAACCCCCTCGCTGTTCGCAAGTGATACCAAGCCATCTCATATACTGGTGACATGTGTGCAAGCAAAATAACAAATCATGATTGTATTTGATGATGGTTATTATGGTCAGCGGTTGATCCTTGGGGTTCAAAACCAACAATAGCCACCAATGATAACAACTAGGCAGCCATCAACAGACTGACCCCGCAGCAACACTAAAGCGGGAGTGACGCACTCCAGGGGCCAAGCTTGTGACATCAGCAGTGCATGCAAGTGCTGCACGTTGAAAAGCTCTGAAAAGCTGCCGACGCCAATCACAATAATCTGGTTGGTGGTTGAACCACCCCTTTGAAAAATATTAGTCAACCAACCAATTGTTAATAATTACTGGGGAAAATACAAAATGTTTGAAACCACCAAACAGTAATGTTGGAACATCCTTGAAGGACAATCTCCTCACAATTATGCCCTGGGAATTGCTGTAGCCAGATATCGCCATCAAACACCCAAACCCACAGCTTCAGAGCAAAAAGCCATTGTTAGTAGCCAGTATGGACCAAGATATCAGCCACATTCGATCAGTGCATCGGCAAGTAAGATCTCATCCACTATTGGCAACTCTTCTTGTTAATCAAATCTACTATCAAGTAAGTAAGATCTATGATCATTAATCAATCAAAATTCATGGTTCAACAACAAGTTGATCAACCATTTGTACCAACCATTCTCAGCCATGACAAGCACTGACTGACTTCAGCATCCCTGCCCCACCCCCCGCCGCTTCAGCCGCCTTTGCCACTGGGCGCGATGCAAAGGTGAATCTTTCCCTCAGCGAGCAACGGGATGGGGATAGGATGTGGGATATAAAGCTGCCTGGAACCTTTGGGAACATGAGAACTTTGATTTGACACGGGAACCTTTGATAACTCACGGGAACATGGGAACTGATGGGAAATCCATATCTGAAGACAAGAACCGCCGTTTCTCGTAGACTCGGAGGGTGATTTCTACCCACCAACATCTAAGCATCACGCACCACTGCTCCGCTCACCAACCAGCTTGGAAAAATGCAACAAACTAAACTATTCACCCAGGCCTCGCTGCTAAACCATCAAACCAACCAAGCATCAACGAACATCAACCATCAACCAACCTCAACCAAGCATCAAACCACCAAGCGCATCACCCAAGTCCATCATTTCATGGCCAAGGCCATATCCATCCATAGCCCCACGCCGTAACCCCCGGCACCCACCTGCGCCACCCGTGGCCCCGGTGCCGCCGCGGCGCCACGTGGACCTTGCTCTCGGCCACGGCCTTGACGAAGCGCTTGGCCAAGGCGTGGCGCAGCTCCCGCAGACGTTGGCCTTGCAGGTTGGCCTCGGTGAAGGCCGGCGGTGGGACCGGGTGGGCCATCAGCTGGTGCTACTGGTGGTGGTGATGGATGTAGTGATGGTTGGTTGGTGCTTGGTTGGTGCTTGGTTGGTGCTTGGTTGGTGGTTGGTCCAGTGTGAAGGGATGGTCCAGAGATGGTTGGTTGGTGGTTGGAGTCAATAGAATCAGTTTATAATGATGATATATAGCACATAGTTGATTAGTCAATTAGGACAATTGGTTGGTTGAGGTGCTTGGTTTGGCTGAAAATGCCCGGGAGGTTTCTTGCTCCTTCACCGGATGGTTGATTGTTGGTGATTTTGAGGAAGTGTCGATTGCTTGGGAAATGGCTGGCTACTTGGCTTTGTGATGGGATGTTGCTTGCTTGTGGTAGTTCTCGGGTCCGTCGCTTAATAAGGGTTGATTCAGAATCAACAATGACCCTATAACATGGGATACAGTCTGGTTTGTGGTCGGTAACCAATAGGAGCATCTGCTACATAAACAATGGTAATACAACTAAGCATGACCATAATCCAATCTCAAAGAGGAATCCCAAGTCTTCATGCTTCACCATGGCTAATGCAAAGTCAGGATTAATAAAACCCCCCTAGTTAATCAAACCCCTCCTCAATCCTGGGCCCTGGTCCTTACTAAAGTTAATTAGGTGCTGATTTCACCCCCAGATAAGATAAGGACAGCCAAAAATACCCCCTAGTTAATCAAACCCCTCTGGATCCCTATGTTTTTTTTTTTAGTCTTTAATTAGTTTTAGATTAGTTTTTAATTAAAACCCTTATTAATCTAGGTACTCCTCATGGCTACTTAGTAAGGTAATTAGTCTTAGAACCAACTCAGGTCTCATAGGTGGGCCACCCTCACTGCTCACTCCCCCAGGCTCAGGTGCTGAGTGCTGCTCATTTTCCAAGCACACAGCTCAGTATCACTGATACTGGGGCTCTATTGGCCTTCCAGTTCGCTTATGCTCCCTTCTCATGTAGGCCCTGATGCACTTCCACTCAGTGCAGTTGAGACATCCAGACTGATTCCTGCATCTGGAGCAAACTCCAACCTCATGGTGGATGATCCTCATTCTGTCCTTCTCACACTCTGGTGGGAGCTCACTGATTTTAATATAGCGGTTTTCATGGACGAACTCATATGCAGTCTTCTGAAGCTCAGTGAGGGTCTCCTGCTTATCCAGTCTCATCTGAGCCACTTTGGCTTCTTTGACCATCTCTGCATGGGCTCTTTCACCAGATCTAAGCAACTTCTCATCAGCTGCCTTCAAATCTCGCTTGTATTTGGGGATCTCCTCATGCAACTGGTTTGTCAACTTTCTCAATCGCTCATGCCAGTGGTGTGCTGATGCTGCAGGCCATCCAGAAGCAGCAGGCCCATAGCCCAACTCATTGAGCAGCTCAGCTTCCATGTATGCCAGAATGAAGTGCCCACACTGATTTGTACCCCATGGCTGTCTGGTTCGCACATTTGCTCGTCTCAGTGCAGGTCTGTCACAGAACCCATCAGGCACCACACTCAAACTCATCATGGCTCCCAAAAGTCTCTCAGCCATGGCCAGGCACTTCTCAGGCAGGTTGGTGATCTCATCCTCAGTACCAATCTTGCTCCTATCTGGATCACCACATAAAGAGTCATAGTACCTGATGTCATCATGGATCTTATCCACCACCAGCAAAGCCCAGTGCCCTCCGCTCATGAGGGGATGAAAAAAGGTCTTCTTGTGGCTCATCTCTCGTTTGAACAGCTGAATCAGCTTATCCAATTCAAGACCATGCTCCTCCTCCTTCTTCACAGCCCCCAGTGCATGGCACAACATGGGGTCCAGCATGGTGATGTTCTCAAGCTCATTCATACTCTTCCCTGAACAAAAGTATCTCATCAACAGCCACCCATACTGCACCGTCTGTGCCTCAAGGCCTCCAGGTGGACACTCCTTGCTCAGCACCTCCACTGAGTCCCA
>VSDK01012949.1:210436-242380 GCA_009767595.1 Symbiodinium kawagutii | reverse complement strand
CCTGAGCGCACCGTAGGATGAAAGATAGGCAAGGTGGGTTCTAACTGTACCCTTTTCCCAATCGGTGCTCTTTTTAGCTTCAGCTGAGCGTACCCGTACCCATTTCCAACCCATGTTCTTTAGCTGAGCGTACCCTTTTGCAATTGATGCATTGGCATATGGCATATGGCATATCGGCAAAACGATGCCCTTTAGCTGAGCATTTTTCTTTTTCCAATCGATACATAATATCCATGCTCTTTACTTTAGCTGCTTTAGTTTTAGCTTTTAGCTGAGCAGCTGAGCGTACCCTTTTCCAATCCATGCTCTTTAGCTGAGGGTGCTCTTCTCCAATCGATGCTCTTTAGCTGAGCGTACCCTTTTCCAATTGATGCTCTTTAGCTGAGAGTACCCTTTTTTCCGATTGATGCTGTTTGACTTTAGCTGAACGTACCCTTTTCCAATCGATGCTCTTGAGGGCGCCCTTTTCCAATCGATGCTCTTGAGCTGAGCGTACCCTTTTCCAATCGATGCTCTTTCGCTGAGCGTACCCGTTTCCAACCGATGCTCTTTAGCTGAGCGTCCGTTTTTTCAACCGATGCTCTTTAGCTGCAGCTGAGTGTACCCAGTGTACCCCTTTCCAATCGACGCTCTGTAGCTGAGCGTGCCCTTTTCCAATCAATGCTTTTTTAGCTGAGCGTACCCTCTTCCAATCGATGCTCTTTAGCTGAGCACACCCTTTTCCGATCGATGCTCTTAGGCTGAATGTACCCGTTTCCAATGGATGCTCTTCATCTGAGCGTACCCTTTTCCAATCGATGTTCTTTAGCTGAGGGTACCCTTTTCCAACCGATGCTCTTTAGCTGTAGCTGAGCGTGCCCTTATCAGTCACATTGGCAGCCTGTTGAACAGCTTGCTCCATTTACAAGTATAAGTATAAGATTTCCAGACTTGCTGGATTGCAATTCCAGGCCTTGTCATTTTGTAATCCAAAATCTGGAATGTTTGCTATAATGATAATGATAATGAACGTTTTCTGCAGCTAATGCGTTTTCATTTCGTATCCAACATCCAGCCAGTTTCTGCTGCGCGCTACCAACCCGTTCTCATCATGTTTGCATCCATGTCCAGTCGGCAACGTGTTGCCAAGTGGTTTTGATCTCCTGTCCTCCTGTCCTGGCCTCTGCGTCTCTGTCCCTGTCTGGGTCCTAGTGTCTGAATCCCTTGTTGTCCCGGCTGTCCTGACAGCCCAAGGCCAGTCCTCTGGCTGTCTCCTGCCCACTGTTTCGATTGTCTCCACTGTTCAAAGGAATCCAAAGTCCTAGGCCCTAGAATTAGAACCCAAGAAATATCCAGAATCTGGGGATGCGCTCTGGGGTGGTGGTGGGAGGGCGCTCTGGGATTGCGGTGGGAGGGCGCTTCAGGGCAACGCTCTGGGCCGGCACTCCTGAGCGGGGCAGCCAGGGGGAGCGCTCCTGGAAAATCCTATGTCCTATGTGTTCTTTCAAGTTCCAGGAATTCCCTGGCCAATCTGATCAATTATCAAGGTATAGTAGTTTGAAAATCTAATAACAATGATTAAAACTGTACATTATAGCAATCTATAGCAGCTTATAGCAATAACCAGGACAAGAACAAAGCAAATGGATTGAAACCAAATGCTGGTATTGGAAATGGACAGCACATCAATTCTTGCTGATGCTGTGGCTAAGCCTACGCTAAAGCCGCTAAAGCTTGTGCCAAATGCCATTTGCAAATACACGGATCCAACAAATATATATCTATCATCTATAAATGTAAATATATATGTATATATATACAACTATATATCTATATACTATATGTACATATAGAGAGACAGAGAGAGAGATGTGTGTGTGTGTGTTTTTTTAAATGTCTTTTGTAATATTACAAATTAACAGAACAAATATGATGCATGTTTCAAATCTACAATGTAAATATATCTATATATATGTTTGTTTGTGTGTATTATTCAAAAAAGATATATATATATAAACATTCTAACAAAGAAAAGTCACCGGTGTACCAAAATGACGATACAGCCATCCCTCGTTGAATATTGGACTGTTCCATTGCCCATGTGTGCATAGAACTGTGCATTTGTTTTTCACCTCTGAAATGTGGACTCGTGGGCCCCGTCTAAATCATCATCCCGTGGAATCAGTTAATCAATGTAGGTCAGTCAGTCATAAGGTCAAGTCATTTAAGTCATTACATTAAATCATTAAATCGTTTCGCCAGGGAAACAAATGTTCGGCTCAACCCACACAAATTTACCATGAATGGTGGTGTAGCAAGGAAGGCGTCAGGAGCAAGACAAGAAGGAGAAAGCAGGTAGATAGATCAAATAGATAGATAGCAGATAGAGTCAGATAGAGTCTAGAGTCTAGAGGCTAGAGTCTAGAGTCTAGAGCCTGATAGAGTCAAATAGGGGAGAAAACAAGTAACAAGTGCAGGACAGGACGGTAGAAGAACCAAGCAAAAGGAACCAACTTGCAGGTTTCAAGACTTTAAGAAAAAATAAGTATGCCGTTTGCTGTCAATCACTGCCAGACCTTTGCCGTGCCTTTGCAAGCACATCTGAGGGCGGAATCCATTCCATCCAGGGCAAAGTCGATGGCTTAGGCAGAAAGGAAACCAACTTGGAATCGGCACCAGGGTTGTCTGAAGCCGCTGGGGCACTTGGCCGGAAATTAGGCCAATCATTCACACACTGAGGCAAGCGTGCTTGGTTGAGGAAACCAACGATGTCATGCATGGCTGCCTCTCTGGCATTGGACACTTGATTGCGAACATTTACACCTGCATGCCGGATTTTGGCCAACTTGGCTTTCACAAACTGCTCTGGATTTTCTGTGGGCACAATTGCGAAACTGTTTGCAATAGTAGCTGCATCCTGTGGCAAAGCATCAGCAATTTGAGCTGGAGCTCGGGCTCGTGAAATTGCCCGTTGGGCTTTTTTCCGAACCTTGCCGCCAAATGCGTCAAAGCCGCGCTGGTGGCTGGCTGTGGCCAAAGCCCCCAACTCCTTATACTTTGCTTTCTCTTCAGGGCTCAGTGATCGATAAGCTTGAGCTCTCTCTCTCCACAGGAATGCTGAAGCCTTTTGGCCACGTGTTGTTTCTGAGAGAAAAGCTCGGAAACCGCCACCTCCACCTCTACGTTTCTTTGGCTGCTTTTGCGCTTTCATGTTCCTTTTCTGCCGTTTCTTCAGTTTTCAAACAATGGCATCCGAATCAAAATACATGTACGAAAAACTGTCGCAATTGTTCTGGCATGACTGTCTCAACAACCAATCTGCACTCAATGTTTGGAGCGCAACTGGCCTTGTCATGGAGCGAGCTTGGATGATCTTGCGGCTTATTGTATGTTGGCGTTCAATTGCAGCTATATCGGTCTCTGCGAGCAAAGCAATGGCTTCCACTAGCTGAATGCAACTTGGAGAGCTAAATGCTTCCAATGTGTCAAAATGTTTGCAAAGCTCCTGGGTGACTTGGTCTTGGAGACATGCTTTCGTTTGAAAAACTGCAGCAGCGTGTTCCCCCCCAAGCAATGCGCGCATCAGAGCGTAAGGAAACCTCTGCAGCCTCCAAATGAAAAGTTGATGAACTGAACAGCACAAACGACTCAACATGGTAAAAGCCAGCACAGAAACATCTTGCCGCCAGTCTGTCTCAGGAATTGCCACTGGGTGAGCCCTCAACAAATTCAAAACAGAAACGATGAGTTTTTTTGGCTCCACACATTCATACGCGATCAGCATACGATACTTTCGCGGCAATTGTTTTGCAGACTTTGCAAACTGTTGCCGAGCCCACCTCTTACTGCTTATGTGAAGAACGCTGGTCATCAAACGCAAGATTGGTGCCATATATTGTCGCATCAAAGAAAGCTGGGTGGTGGAAGTGATGATTTGACTGCCATCTGTCACCCAATCAGCCACAGATACTTTCAGTTGCTTGTGATAGGAATGCCAATCAAATTCTGCTGCACTTGGCTCGGCTTTGTTGGGAACCGGCTCTGATTCCTCAGCGGCACCCTCAGGTCGAGCTTCTTCACCTTCAATCTCTGGAGGCACAGGCACCAAAGCCGATGACTCCTGGGGCTGATTTGCTTTTTGTTTTTGCAAAATGCCTCTGCCGATGGCGGCTTCTTCTGCCTCGTGCACATGCCAGCCAATGGCATCAAGACCGTTGTCCAAATCCTCGGTTGTTTCTGCTGCAGAAGTATCACGCCCACACCAAGCCAAAACCAGAGGCTTGAAAAGGTCATGGCAGCCTGACAACAAACCTGCGTAATCTAGGGCAGAGTCAGCGCCAAACCATCGGTTTCTGGGAAACAATGGCATCGCAGTTGGACATAGAGCAGGAATCATGTGGGAGAGAAAAAACTGCAAAGCTTCGTCTGCGTCACTGTACTGCCCTGGCTCTGCATAATGCGAAATGGTCTCGCAATCCCTCAGATCACCATTGCAGAAAAATGAAATGATCTCCCTTTGGCGGAGCTTCTGTGTGTACCTGAGACGCATTTTGGATGAAACCGAGTGAGCAGTCATCAAAGAAAAATCATCCGGTATGGCCAAGTATAAGTCGTAAAGACTTTGCCGGTACATGTCCGCTTCTGGATTGAAAGGAGGTTTGCCAATGCACAGCTGGAAGCGAGATGTCAAGATGTCCCCCAACAATGCTTGCATGCGACTCACACTGCCAGCCGGGGTCATACTGAGCGACAGGCTAATCACTGCACTGATTGATGACCCGGTCAAGCTGAAAACCCGTCCCTGACATGTGGAGGCCTTGTGGACATCACATAAGCAAGACATTCTCATCCAGCCAGTTCGGGTTGCTTGCATGGACTGTTGAGCGCGTTCGTTGCTTGCAAACTCATCTGTGGTAAAAAGAAACAGCCGGTGCTTGAAATCTTTGGACATGTCTTCAAACTGGTGCAGCTTCAATGTGTCCTCCAAAGCGCGTTTCATATTCTTGCTTGTCTGCTTGTCCAGAACTTGTAAAGGAGTGGGGATTTTTCCTGAAACCATCACATAGCTCCTGTCAGAAACATCTTGCAATACAAAAGCCAGTTCCAATTCAGTTTGCAAAATTTTTGCCAAAGTAGCTTTTGAAGACCCAGCTTGCGCATGAGGAGCTGGCAAGCTCCTAGCATCCAAATCCGAGACGTTGATCTTTGAAGGTGTTTCGTCAAATCTAAATTTTGCAATCATGAGAATGGCATCGTGGGTACCAGCAACTGTGGTCATGTTCCTGACCTTTTGCAACAATGAGTTCCACATAGCAATCGACAAATTCTTCAGTGCGCTTGCACAACGCACCAAAGAATGTTGAACTAGCCAGGGCGAGGTGTTGAATTCATCAGCGGTTTGCTTCCATGAGCAATATCCCCTGTATGGCTGGAAAAAATGATGAACCGCACCAACCAAGTTCTCCTCGCCCACCATCTGCACAGGTGGTTTTGCTGAAAACAGGGAGTCCAAGTACTCCTTCAAAGGAAACGCGGCATGAACAAAACCTTCACCAGATTGCCCAGCTTGGGCTTGGGCTCGCATCGTTTGCAAAGCAATTGAAAAGATTTGCTCTTGCAAGGGTGTGGCCTCTTCTGGAATGGCCATTGTGACAAAAGCTTGTGAGTCTGAGAGGGAGGAGCAGGCTGCAGCGGGTTCTGCCAAGCTGGCCATGGAACCCTGTTCTTGTTTTTTTCGCCTTCCTTCTCGAGCAAGTCTGAGACATTCTTGTCTAGACAAGGGTTTTGGTTTGGCCTTGGCCGCTTCTTCTCGCAACATTCTTCGGAAATCGTGACTTCCAGTGATGCCAGGAGGTCTACCTCTAGGTTTTTTGCTCTGAAGACTGGAGTTGCTCCAGCTCTTGACGCTTGTGCCAATGCTTGCAACTGAACGGGCTGGGGTCACAGGCGCTGGCAAAGATTCCAAACTGTCTTGCAGTGCAAAATCCCACCCCTCTTCGGCTTCCAGATCCTTGTCATCCTTTTGCTGAGGCGATGAAGCATTGACTCCCGCTTTGGCCACTGAATCCCACCCGCCTTCAGAGTCGCTGGAATCTTCCATAGCTGAGATCTCAGCCACGTGCAAATTCAAATGCGCATTCGGGAACTGGAAGAGGGCAAAGGCAAAGGCGATCAATTTCCATGGGCAGGTGGCAAGGAACATGAGATGTGTAAACTGATGTGAGTAGAACTGGTGACTAGTGACTAGTTAGTGACAGTTAGTGACTAGTGAGTGCACTGGTTGTGTGTTTGGCAGCTGGATCGATGTGGAAGGATCGCTGAATGACCATTTGGGTGGGAAAATGCTAGCTAACTGCTAACTGCTAAGGCTGCTAAGGGGCTGCACCAACCAAGAACTAGCTAACCAACTATCAACTAAGCAGTGGATTACCAAATCCATTTTATTACAGAACTCCCTGAATTCACCATAGCATCACAAGTGTTATCTATTTTTGTTAACTTCACTAGAGTCACTAGGGTCACTAGCATAGCGCCTTGAAAGCGCTAACTAGACCTAAGGTCTTGGAGCTATGGCCTCCTGCCCTAGAGTCTCGAGTCCAGAGCTCCTGAATTGCCGATCTGTCTGATATCAACGCTAAAGCTGCCATGCGCTGGCCACTGGCCAGCAATGACTCTCACAAGATTTCGTTCTTTGCGCTGAGTGCTCTGCAAAATTGAGCCCAACAAAATGTCAAGAATGGATTGCTTCTGAGAAGATGCTTGCATTCCAACCTAAAAACAAAAATATGTTTATCTTGTTGTTTTCACTTTCCTGCTGCAAAATAATCTGTGCAAAATGATATCAACTAGTGGCTGTGTCTGGCAAACTGCTGACATCGAAAAGAACGCACGCCGGAACCCTGACCTTCAGCCCGCGCAGTCCTGGGTCTGTTGATGTTGATCCACGCCACAGAGTCCAAGTGCACATGAGCCACGTGATAGCCGGGAGAGGGCAGCTTCTCAATGGAGGAGAACAGCCTGGAACAACAAAAACGAGAGGGAACCCTGGCTGAGGTGGATGTTCCTGTTGAGACGAGAGCGCATGATATACTAAGCTAAGCTGCTAGATGCTAGGTCTAAGTTCCAGTTTAAAAAAAAAGAAGCAAAATCAAACCGTCACATGAATGAACAGAACCTACATAATCTAGTAACTCGCTAGCAGCTACATCTACAGCTACTCAGCTACTCAATTACTAAGCTTTTACTATCAGTTTACTAGTTACAAGTTCTCAAGTGGAGTTCGGAAAAATCATGACCGCGGAATGGTCTCCAGTAATCGTAGCAAGTTGCTTCAACAAAATATGACAGATTTGAGTCTGATCAACTTACCAAGTTGCAATGGGAACTGGAACCCAGTACCATGGCCTGGTCACTTGAAACGTTGAAGGATGTAAAGCATAAAATTTAATCCCAACCACACTTGACAGCTTTCATTTAATTTCACGGGTTTGCGACATGCGAGGGAAAACCCAAGGACCAGAGGAAACATCTTAACTGCTTGAAATTGGCAACTGGAGACATAGACACAAATTTGAAAGCGGTAAGTAAGTGTTGCCCCCACCTGGTCAGTGGAGGCGTGGGGTCCTCCTTGGATTCGGCTTGCGCGAACCCTTCCACTTGCTCCAGGACTGCTGTTTTGGGCTGGAAATGCTCCAGCCAAGATACAGTATCGGCCATGATCGTTGAATACTTTGAATGATCTCGAACGGACCCCGGCTGGGATCTTTTGGTGCGCTGCCTACTGAACGGTTGGCATGGAGCACCGCAAACTCCAATGTCATAGCTTCCACGAGTCTCATCTTGATCACAACTGGAAGGGTAGTGATCCAAGCAAGTCCCAAGGATTTGGTCTTGCAGGCTCCAAGCCCAGTGCGTCACTTCGAAGTTGTCTTTGATGACGTCGTGTGACTGGCGTTTGAGGTCACTGGCCGATATCTTTGCCAATGGAACGCCCAGCAACTGGCAGGGACAAGAAAGGCAATGCGCCAACAAAGCAGCAAACTTCATGCATCAATGAAAATAGAAATATGTTGGACAATGACTGACAACGCTTACAACACGTACAATATTGAACATTGACTTTGAGGTCAGAATTTGCACTTTAAGTCTATAGTCTATAGAGTCTATTATAGAGTCTATAGTCATCTAAAAAAATATATTTTATATTTCAATTATATTTATCTCTTATTTGTTTCATGGGTGCCATGGACCCTGTCTCCTTGGAAAAAATCTAGACTGATTTGCAATCAAAAATGTCAAGGCAAGAAACACTGAAGGGTGGGCTGTGTAGGGAGAGTCTGGGGGCAATAAACATGTTAAATAAGTCAGAATTGCAAATGGCATTGAATGGTTTCAATGATAAAGCCTAAAGCAATCAACAATGCCTCCACTGGTCAAATGTTTTTCAGTTTATTGTTTTTTATCAATGGAATTCTGGTTGGTTTGCCATAGCTTCACATTTGGTTTTACTTGTTTCTAGAGAAACTGACGGTTGGATTCGAGAGTGAAGCGCATGGCGGGTAATGGGACTAGTTGACTGTGAGTAGAGCGACTAGATTAAATAAATAGATAGAAAGAAAGAAGCAAGAAAAATAGATTCAAATAAGTAGAAAGAAAGTAGATAGACAGATAGATAAATAGATAGATAGATAAATAGATAGATAGATAGGTAGATAGATAAATAGATAGATAGATAGATAGGTAGATAGATAGACAGACAGAGATAGATAGATGGATAAATAGATAGATAGATAGATAGATTGATACATAGATAGATAAATAGATAGATAGGTAGATAGATAGATAGACAGACAAACAGAGAGAGATAGATAGATAGATGAATAGATAGATAGGCAGATAGATAGATAGATAGGTAGGTAGATAGATAGTGATTAGATTGATAGATTGGTAGGTTGATAGATTGATAAATATTCTAGACTCTAGATTCTAGATTCTAGATCGCTTAATAGGATTGAAAGATAAATTTAGATCAAATGGATTTAATAAATAATAGATTGATATGAAGTGATTGATAAATGGATAAGTTGATAAATCACTTGATGAATTGAAAAAAGAAAGCAATAATTGAATAGGTTCTAGAGAGATCGATGGATTGATAGATGGAACCGTCCTACCACCCACATAGGCCTGAGGAAGCTTCGCACGTGAATCTTTGAATTGCAAACCTTTGGAGATAAGATGCGTTTGAAAAACCTAGGACCTAAGACCTAAGACAATTGGAGTACCCTGGCACAGCATAGCATGGACAGAGTGTGACAAGAACAATCCCGGCCTTGCAGGCCCATCCCTCTGCCAGCAGTCCAGAACAGCCTGAAAGCAAATTCACACTCTGCTGCAGGTTGGAAGGGCTTTCGTAAACGTCTGAAAGCGACTCTGTGATCTCAAAGAATTGCTCCAGCCAGAAAGGGTCTGGGCGAGCAGGCTTCTTGGAGGCTTCAAATTTAGACAGCCGGGCAAACACGTTGGCACCATCATCAGGGATGCTTGCCTCGTCGCCGCTGTCTGACTGGTCTTGAGTGGCTTCCGCTTCAGCAACCGTTGCAGCAGCCTCCTCCAATGCGGAGTTCTCATCATCGGCCACTTGATCCCATCCGTCGAGGTCCAACTCCAAGGTGTCAATCTGTCGGTCCATGGCTGGCTGCGGCATCGAGATGAACCAGCTTTGGCTGGAATCAAGAGGATTGATGTCAAGTGACAAAAAAAAGTGTCAGGAAACGGTGCTGCAACTCTAGGAGCCTAGAAATTCTACCTGTAAATTTCAAAAAAATGCCAGGGCTAGGCTGATTAAAAGTCTGCCCTAAATTTCTGTATGGTATGTTGATTGTGAATTGGAATGGTGTTGTCTGTCAAAGTGCAACTGTAAAAGAACGAATTGTTGAATATGGCAAGTTACAAAATTTGTTTGTGCCCATTGCGAACCTGCCCATCAATGTTGCCAATGTGCGCCCCGTTCTCCCTGAAGCGTCAAAGCGAGACGGCAAGTGAAAATGATGTGACGGTGGGAGCTGACTGACCCACCTCCTTTAATCACTTGAATCACCAAACATCGAATTGGTGATCTTTTGGATTATGGCATAGGGTTCTCACATTGGATTCGATTCCATTGGTTGAATAGACTGTCTTGGAACTGACTGTATAATATAGGAAAGTATAGTAATAAACATCTCTCTCTCTCACTCATCGCCGTCAGTAAACATCGTATATTATATTTCAATATATATATATACATAGTTTATAGTTATCAAAATATAGCAGCGACAGCTACAGCTATAATGTCAATCTCAGTCTATATCTAGGTCGAATCAATGTCTGATGATCTGATGAAACCATCAAGCGGGATGAAGCTACGTCACAGTCGCCATATGTCGCCATCATCGAAGCAAGAAACGACAGTTCCAACTGTTTCATTGCGGAAAATGTTTGCTATCTGAAAGAATGGACAATGTACAATGTACCAGTGTATCAGCAATTCTGCTTGCCACGTCTGCTTGTGCAACGCTGGGCCATGAATGGGATGGCAAATCTGTTTGATATCGAAAACCAACATGTCAAAACGCTCTTGGTTCGTATCACATCCCACGCTCCGTGGGACACTAGAGTCACTCTAGAGTACTAGAGTCTAGAGTTCGGCTGGTATGAAGCGTTGACAAAAATCCGTGCTGTTGTGTTTCAAGCCAGCATGGGTGGAAAACACAAAGCCCCTGTCCAAACTGCAATGCATTTGGCCAATCACCTCAGGTAATCTGCCGGTTCGATCAAAATACCTGTCTGAGTGAAGGTCTAAATATCTTCATGTTCGCACTGATTGATTATTGAGCACGGTCTCTCCAAAATACTTTCGGTTGGAAAAACCATTGCTGATTGCCACTTGCCATGCTAAAAAATTGTTTAGAAACTTAAAAAGTGTTTGTTGTGTTCTGGTACGAAAAGGAAGGATAGCATCGTGAATGCAAAGACGATATCAGCTGTTTCTCTGACCGCCACCCCTGGGTCGTGAGAATCCTGAGATGTCGCTTCGAATTTCAAGCCTTTCTCAAATAAATGTACGCGGCCCACATTCAAGGATCTGGTCACAAAAAAAAATACAACGATTGCAGTTGCAGCAAGTAACAAAAACACTGTTGAAGAAGAAACGTTGTAAAAATGAAATGGTTGTTTTACTGTTTCTGATATTTGTTGTCAACGCTTTGCCTTAGAACCTTGCATGGTGGGAAAATCGCTTTAGCTAAGGCTTCGCAGAAACTTAGCGGCTTAGCAACTTAGCTGAACAGTTCACAGCTTCAAGTGGTCTTCTCACTGATTCACTGGTTCTTGGCTTTCACTTGTAGGTCTAGGACTCAGACGGGGACTTGGTCTAGGTCGCTTCACGTAATCGCATTGGCAATCATCACACACTTGGAGAGCGGATCTGCGATCTTCTTTGCTCAAGAATTTCTTGTAGTAACAAAAATAGCATGCCATGCAAGCACGGTCATCTTTGGCATGTTCTAAGAATGCCAGGGCGTCTTCTTTGTTCACAAACCCTCCATGGCAACGTTTCGGCATGGCTCAGTATATACCAGGATACCACTCTAAGACTTTAAGTCTCAAATTTCAGCTGGAACCCAAAATGTCTTCTGATTCGCGCGTTGCCAAGGCATGGTTGGCACTGGAACCTCCAAATGACTCATGCATGGCAGCAGCACAGCTACCAACGAGGTGGGTTCGATTACTGTTCGGCGCTCCAAATGATGGAGGCAAAAAACAGAAGCATCATGAACAACTACTAGTCTAGTCTAGTGGGTCTAGTGATAGTGATCTGATAGTGAATGTTACTAGTGAGTGCTGATGTTGCTACCCCCATGACCCTACAAGTGACCAATTATGAACAGCTACGAATGTGATATATTTACTAGCTAGCTGTTACTAGCTGCCAGTGACTTAGTTACTACAAGTAATAATTACTAATCCAAGTCAAGAAAAATACATGTTTAACTTACAAATAATGACAAATGATTTCCCACTGCGACCACATTTACTACACTGTTACACCGCCAACACCATGGGGTTATGTGGCACTGGGACCAAATTGCTCCTAAGTACGCCTTGTGAGCCTCCCCAGCAACACCAATAGAACAAGTAGCATTAGAAAGTAGATAGAAACTAGACGAGAGGTGGCCTGAGAGTGTAGATAGAAACTAGACGATGTGGCACTGGGACCAAATTGCTCCTAAGTACGCCTTGTGAGCCTCCCCAGCAACACCAATAGAACAAGTGGCCTGAGAGTGTAGATAGAAACTAGACGAGAGGTGGCCTGAGAGTGTAGATAGAAACTAGACGAGAGGTGGCCTGAGAGTGAGCACCACTGCTCGGGTCTGGAACTGCTGCAAGAGCGCAGCTTCATTTTTTCCAAAGGATAATCAATTTGATTCTTGCAACACACCGGGCCATGCAAAAACATGGAAGCCGCCACAACGCAGCAGCATTGGTCGAAACATCTTTGATGTCCAGTTTGTACTCTGGGCAAAATATGTGTCATGACCGCCCCCCTCCCCTCTTTGTCCTAGGTCCTAGATTGTAGAGAGCGACCAACATGTTAATGGGCACAGCGCCACATCTCATGACATCTCTCATGACCACTTTGCCACTTTGCTTGGCGTTCTGGGCCAAACATGCGCTATGACCGGCTCACTTTGGGGATAGCTCCGAGCTCCTAGCTCCTAGCGGTCCTAGCTGCTAGCCGCTAGCCGCAAGACCCCAAGAAAATTTTAACGTGCGTTATCAGCGCCCCCCCAATGTCCCCTGCGTTCCCCCGTTTTTGCCTGCGCCCGTGTCTCCTGTCCCCTCCCATGCCCCGGTCCCCGCCCGTGCCCCCCCTTAATGCCATATCTCCTGCATGAGGGAAACATCTCTGATGTCCAGTTTGTGCTCTGGGCAAAATATGCATCATAGCCCCCCTTCCCCCTGTGTCCCAGATTGCAGAGCGCAAACAATTTGTTAATGGGAATCAGCGCAACTTCTCATGACATCTCATGACCACTTTGCCCCTGTGCGCTCTGGGAAAAATATCTGTTATGTCCGCCTCCCTCGTGCTGTAGGTTGTAGATAAAAAAACTTTTATGAACGAAACGATCTTATGACCGCTTTGCGCTTTGCTCAAAAATGAAAACTTCCGTTATGTTCGCCCCCCGTCCCCATATCCCTCCTGTTGCCCATGTTCCAGTGTCTGCGCTTTGCCCTTGCCCCCCGTCACCCATGCCCTCTGTCCCTGCCTGTGCCCCCTATATGGGGAAACATCTCTGATGTCCATCTTGTGCTTTGAGCAAAACATCTGCTCTCACCGCCCCCCCTCCCACTGTGTCCTTCTTCCTGAACAAGATTCAATGCGTGAAACATCTCTTTTGGCCATTTTGTACTCTGAGCGAAGCATCTGTTATGACAGCCCTCCCCGTGCGCAAAGCAAATGGCACATGGCGATTTGGCAATAATGCAATATGGCACGGCTATGGCATACTATGGCGTATGGCATATGTCATATGCATTTCCACCTTTGTTTTTTTGTTGGGGGCTGACCTTGTTGAAATTCAACGTTGCTAACTGGCTACAATTCTAATTGGCTAATTGCTCAATTCTGCTAGCTGCTAGCTGCAAGGTTAAATTGCCTGAAATTACTATTTGTTCAATTTTGTCTGGGCTCATTGGCATTGAAATTTTGCCCACTTTACCAAAATAGCGCCCCGGCATTGAATTATTAGAGCAAACATTTCCCACCCACCAAAAATACAAAAACGTAAACCTCCCAAAGTCCTGGAATTTTTTTTGGGATTATTGTCACACTTTGCATGGTCATTTTCCATTCTGTCATATCATTGAAATTCAAACCCTGACTTTTGGTTGGGCCCTGTGGAATTTTATTTTAGTTGAAGAAGTTGTTCAATTCAATTTTGACAATGTTTCTTTGACTGGGCAAATATAGTTTCTTCTTTTGTTGGCATGTTTTGTTTTTTTGGAAAACTTGTTCATTGAATTGCACAATCTAGAATCTAGAATCTACAGAGTATCTAGTCTAGACTGGTTGTTAGTTAAGGGCAATCCTCTGGTTATAGTCAATCCTAATCCAAATTCTAAATTCCAAATAATCCACTTATTTTCATGGGCAATTCTTTGCTGGACTCTAGACTCTAGAATCCATCTATTGTGTTTGACTTTGCCATTTCTGGCCCCTTAAAATCTTTTGCTGGCTACTCCTGTTTTTTCCCAAAATAAACAATTTTGGCATTTGATGTGTTGCTTCTGATGCCATTATCATCATCAATATCAATGATAATAATGTTCATGTTTCATTCCAATGCATTTGACCATATTTAGGGCCACTTCTCAATTCCATTTTTCTAGCATAATATTCTAGTCTGGTATCATTTTTTGAAATTGGAACACACAATTCTATGACAATCTCAAATGCTGCTTACAGAAACTTCCAAACATAGTCTTTTTGGGACCCTTCTCCAAAACTATAGAATGTATTCTGGATGGTCAAAAAAGAAAATCAATTTCACAAACGGTGAACACTTTTGTTTTTGACTTATCTTGTGTGTTTTGTTGGTTTTTATTTGATAAGCCCTCAAAAAAAAACAAATTCAACATTTGCAATTTTCCTGTTGCTTTTTATTTACAATTGCTTTTTTGGGTTGCATTTTTTTTGTTTTTTTTTTGTTTTTTTAATTCCCAACATGGCAATAGAGTCTACCTATCACTAGGTTTTCAAATATACATATTAAAACCACTGCCGCTTCATTTTACATCACACCCGCCCTCGGTCGGGTTGTATCATTCTGTTCCACCATGTTCCACCTGCTTAACGCGGCCTGGCATCAGGGTATTTCCACAGCTCTTCAGAAACCCATGCGCAGATTCTGGGTGCAAAGCAGGGCAGCCCAATTCATGCAGCTTCTTGGGTGTGAACTCAGGAGGTCATGGTTGGCAGATGTATTATCGGTTGGTACCGGTCAAGGGTTGATAAATCTCGCAACAAATGTCAAGCAAAATTGGGAGTTGTTAATCATCTGAGTATACAGACCTAGACTCTGTGCCAATGCTTTCGTGCTACCATGGGTGTGGTTGCACGTCTTCGCACTTGGAGAACTCAAGACCGAAAGAGGGACGCAGAGTAAATACTGCCCGTTTAGATCCGTTTAGCGAGGAAGTTCCAACAAATGTGGCAAGTAGCGGTGTTTTGAGACTTGTTGCTTAAAATCACACAAAAGTTGGAAAAGAATCAACCATTTGACAATAATTTTAGGTGGCAACGGCGACCTCGAGGACTCTGTAGCCACGCAAATAGTGAGATGTGACTGCCAACCTGCCAAAAACAGAGAAAGGAAGGATCATGCCCGCTGCATGTCAGTATCATCATGTTGTTTGTTTATCATTTTCATGGCCTGCCTGATTTGATCCCGCTGCATGACTGCCGCGAGCTGTTGCATGACCCCCAAGGCAACGAGAGCCAAAAGAGTGTCAAGAACTCCCGCGTGACGACCGCTCCAGCGGGCAGGGTGTCCCAGGAACCTCCTGTCCTCCAGGGCACTCAGACTGCCTCTGGCAACGCGTTTTCTGAAGAAAGTTGTGTGGGAGTTACGAACGACAGTGGAAGGTCTTGAAAATCGGTGAGAGAAAGTGTTCTGGCTTTCCAATGATAGGTGCTTCTTATCAATTCCAAACGATGAAGAATGAAGATGTTTTATCATGGATTGAACTTGCGATGCTGCCTACTCGTTTTGGTGCTGAGGTAGAATACGATCAAAGCCGTGTCTTGGCTGAAAGCAATCCTTGGTTGTGTTTCTTGAGCGCTAGTCTTGCCGGTTGTTAGCCCTGATTACTGGCTACTCACTGACGGTTCACCGGTTCATCCCAAAAAAGCAAATGAAGTGACAGTATATTTGATATCCCTACTACCAGTAGCTTGCTGGTTTTCACCTATGAAGAAGCTGACAGACCAGCAACTGATTTTGGCATTGCTTGGTCGAGCTTCGTCGTCCAGGAAGAGGGAGACTCTTCTACCAGAGGCTGGCCAGTGGGGGACTATGGTCGCATTCAGCCATCATAGGCGGAGCAATCACACGATATCATAATGTACAGCGTATATGAATGTACAGTATATGAATAGATATGAATAGTGTATGATATTCTTAATCTTATATGTTTACACATCCAGTAATGTATAGATTAGAGTACAGCATATTATGCTCAGATGATCGTATGTGCTATAGATGCAGATGAGCAGGACAGACAAAAGAAATGCGGAGAGATAAATGTATCTAGATACTAGAACACCAAGCAACATGTTGCTTCAGAAACCAGCAGCACCAAGAACAACAAGGGTATTGTTCTCAGTCTAGTTGGGTGTTAGCCCAGTTATGGCATCACCGGATCCAGTGTGGCTGATTTCACTGGCCCGGTAGCCTCAAAAAAACCATCAAAAAAACATGTTGTGTTTCTGGATGGTTGGAGCATGTTGAAGCTATTGTTTCAAAGAACTGTCTCAATCATTCTGGGCAATCGGTCATCCTATGACTTTCGAGTTATTGAAACAACTATTATTGGCAGCTCGAGTAACTGGTGCTGAAGATTCAGGACACCATCGATCAACGGGTCCGTTTAATGACAACACTTGGATTTGTGGCTTGTGTGCGTGTTGTTCCGATGGCCAACCGTTGTTCAGCCTTCTTCGATGTTTGAGTATCAGCCGACTGGTGTTTAAGCCATGTTTAAGCAGCAACCGTCATCTTGTTCATTCAGTCTCTTCATGGTACACGTGAAATTGCACAACTCGGTGCGTCTGCCGGGCCTCGGGTAGCTTCAACTCCTGAAGAGTCTTGGCAACAGTTGAAACTCAACCAAGTTGTTCAACGATCAGCCAACGGTTGGTTATGATGATCAGCCTTCAAGGGTGCGGTGCCTTCAACGGATCTCTGCAGGTGCCTGGTGCAGAGAGCGCAGAACCGGAGGAGAGTGCTGACAGGGCCGCTCTGGACCAAGGACCCCAGGGGCAGCGTAAGCGATGGCAACCAGCAGCCCGCCAACCAACAAGAGGAAATCCGATGTGCAACCGTATGAAATATGTGGAACACCGGCAATCAACCCATCAGTCGATGAGTTAGTCATGTGATATTTGAGCAATCAATGATTGAATTTGTCTACAGTACAGTCATGTACAGTCCAATGCAATCATATAGGATCTATGCATCAGACAATCTATCTAATATGCCGAGCTATCATGATTTGTCATGATCTATCTATCTAACAATTTGTCCATCTACCCGTCCATCTATGTGTGTTTCTAGAATTTTCTATCGATCATTTTCTATCAGTTGAGAAATCTACTGTACCGATCTGTCAATCAATCAACTCAACGATCGATCGACCAAACATGGACAGCCAAGCAGGATGTTGGCAGCAACAAAAGAGCGCATAGACGGCCTGCAGCTGCAGATATTCAACAACGTCCCAGCAACGCCTTGGGAAAAGGCAAAAATTATGGCACACATGACCAGCAGTTCCCCGTGGAGGCAAATGCTACGATCAACGGCCTGGAGTTGCAAGTGATTGTCCTCAGGGTGACCTTTATTCAGCTTTGAATGAAAATATGCCCTCGAATTTTGATCTCATTGTCGGTGCCTCAGGCGCTACAAAGGCTGGAAAACCATCAGAACTACGAATAGCAAAATGAAAGCGGACCAGGGAGGACTTGAACCTCCAAACTTTGCTGGATGCACGACAACACTTGTCGTCCAAAGGCAGCGCCACACCCATTTGGCAACTGGTCCAGATGCTTCAGTGGTAACAACATTTCTTCCCGAACTCGTCACACAAGTGGACGCGTGTAACACATCTTTGTTGGCCATTTGTTTTTTTTTCCTCAGGACGGTGGATTGGGATATGGGGGGGGGTTCTCAAAATAGCGGGCCCCCCAAACCATCCAATATTAACCTATTATAGTAGTAAAGTGTACTAAACCAACCATTTTTGGGGGTTCCCTATTTTGACAAACCACCACACTTGGGATGACGTTGGCCTACCCGACCTATGCATGCTTGCAGCGTCCGCGAGGACAGGCCACCAAGTCGAATCATCGGGAATCCCGTGAATCCGCGAAGATGGCGGGGAACATGTGGGGGACTGGGAACTGGACCCGATGCCAAGGAGATGATGGTTAGCCCATCAATCAGAGTGGTTGGGTTATTTGCCAGCTATTTGTTTTGTACCAGTTATTAGTTGATATTGGTTGTTATAAGTTGTTAGTTGATATTGGTTGTTATAAGTTGGGTCATTATTCGTTACAACCAGTATTACTGTGGTTGTGCCTGTAGTTGTGCCTATCTCATTCAAGGCCTATGGTTTGGAAAAGACAAGCATGACTACAAAGCTGAATAAATGGTGGTTGGGTCAGGAATGAGTTCACCAATCGCGTGAATTGCTGAGTTCCCACGTTAGGGGATCCTGTTCCGCAATGCCATCACCCGTGGCCTTTTGGGAGGATGATTATATCTAGCGAATTGGGATGTTACAAAATTGTAATCAAGAATCATCTTATTCGATGAGATGAGAAACCCCATGAGAATTGGCTATAGATGATAGCCCATGGATCCATCGATTCTTGATCCTGGTTGATTGAATCTTGTGATTCTTTTCAAGGTCTCAAGCGTGGCTAGTACACCGGATATTGGTTCATGGAGATACCAACCAAATATCACCCCGATCCACCCAGCCCACTGCGATGGCATCTAGTCAGAGACGCAGGACATGGTAATACCGTGAATTCGTTGGGGTATTGAGAAGTGTGGAAATGTAGGATTCAACTAACAATGTTAGTACACGAAATGTTGATCATTGAGTACTAGAGAAAAACTGGTATTCAATAATCTAGTATCCTGGGATTCCAATGATTATTGAATACTGGAGAAAAACTGGCATATACTCAGACGTTTGAACTGCATGAGTGGAACAAATGATGGAGTCAGAAACAGAAAAATGTTTGTGTGAAGGTCAACACTGAGTCAGCCATGGAAAATCCATGGAAAATCCGCCGATTGTGCTGGTGGCTTTGTCCAACCTAGGGCTGGCGTTTTCCTCCTGTGATTCATGTGGGGGCCAGCAGTGAAAGGGGGGCGCGGGTTCGTGTATCCCCCTAGGATTGGCATCGTCTATCCCCCTAGGATTGGGATCGTGTATCCCCCTAGGATTGTGGCTGCTCTAAGTGCATAGAGATACATGGTCAGAAGGCTTTGAGGCGTCATCCGTTGCTCGAACTCAGGTCAATTCATATCAATCCTGAATCCGGAATCATTCACAGCATTAAAAGTTGGACGTGTCCCCCCCAGTGTCCCCCCCATGTCCCTTAAAGTGAAAACCTAAAAGGTGGAACATCCAACGACTAACCCCGTGTCCTAGAAAGTGTACCCATGTCCCCATCCTTTTCCATGTCCCCACACTGGTCCCGACCCCTTTCCCGCCCCTGCCCCCTGTGTCCCCCCCAGTGTCCCCCCCATGTCCCCTAAACTCCAAACCTAAAGGGATTAACCCCGTGTGTTAGAAAGTGTACCCATGTCCCCATCCTTTTTTGTCCCCACCCTGGTCCCAATCCCTAAACTGAAAACCTAAAAGGTGGAACATCCAAAGACTAACCCCCTGGTCCCAATCCCTTTCCCGCCCCTGTCCCCTTGTCCCCCCATGTCCCCCCCATGTCCCCTAAACTGAAAACCTAAAAGGTGGAACATCCAACGACTAACCCCCTGGTCCCAATCCCTTTCCCGCCCCTGTCCCCTGTCCCCCCTATGTCCCCCCCATGTCCCCTAAACTGAAAACCTAAAGGGACGAAATTTTCTTTGGCTCTTCACAGGCGCGAGATGGGTAGGGGGATGGCTGATCCTAATTTCAGGGGGATGGGTGATCCCTGGAGTGGGATGGATGATCCGAAATGATGGAGGGGGATGGATGATCCCAATTTGAGGGGGATGGATGATCCCCCTGCCGTGAAAGGGCACCACTCTTTGGCATATGCGAGCAAGGATTACCTGATTACCCTCCGATAATCTCACAGCTTGCTGGCTGGAGAATCACCAACATGAAAGTATGTAATCTACTTTCATGGCGGATTATTCAGCCAGCTATGTTAGATTGCTTAGCAAAGATATTTTTTCTTGGGTGTACCCCCAGCAAAGTTGGCGAAACATTCACTGTGTGTGGACTCACTTCTCCAAGAGTGAAATTGAAACCAATGAATCCACAAGGTATATCAGCAACAAATGTAACATATTGTAAGTGCTCAGTGCTTCTACAGTAGTTGACAATTTTTGGGATCCGGCATCTGGTGACCCATCAGCATGGAAATCTCCAAGCGGACGCCCTGACCTGCGAAGCTGGCCCCGTTAGAGGCTGTAACCCCATTGTGAGGTCCTTGCATAACTCAGTTCGTTTTCAGCAGTGACCCATGTGCCCAAGCTCGCCGTTATTTCAAGATAGAATGGAGATGAGATGAGTTCAAGACCTTGAAGGGAGGAGACTCCTGAATCTTTTCGCAGATATCATTCGCGCATCAATCCAAGTGCAGCGGTTGTTTCGCAGGCCTGGATAGCACGAGCCAACCACGTCCCAGTGGACACCTGTCTTCAAGCAGGGGACCTGCTACTTGAAGCAAAGCAGAGAAGCGAGCAGGGGGACACTTCTTCACCGGATTCTCCCTGTATGAGGCGATGTTCACGATCTACGGTTATGATGCCACTATCAGCACCCCGGGTTTTGGTGCCTAGGAATTGACATGTTTCATCAATGTTCATCATGCTTCCCATGTTTGCATACTTGTTCATAAGTTGTGGAGTCAACCAGTTGCAGTGATCCAAGCTGTCCAAAGCTGTCACCCACTTGGGTGACCTCCTACTCACCCCTGCGACCTCTGAGATGCCTGAATAAGGTTTGAGTTTCCATGAGAGGACTCAACTTTCCGATAAATTTCATATTTCGAGGGATCCCAAAGCGCAGTTTCTACAGGGAAGTTTCAAAGATTTGCATGAGAAAGCCCTAAACCGAGGGACCCTGGTCTAGTTTGGTTTCTCAAACTCAAGTGATCGCACTCATGGACAGCCCTCTTCGTTTTCGTCACAGTCCTTGCCAAACTCGTCGACGCTATGGTGGGAAGCAACTTCAAAAACCTCAGGTGTTCAATAGGACGTTTCAACATGTTTCAACCACCAAACAGCTGACAATGGCTATGGGTGTATTAACCATATTGTTTGAGTATAGCTATTGTGTCAACAACATCATTGTTGCTCAACCATTAAAAATCACAACAAGGTTGTTAAGAAAGCTATATTGTAAATGTTATATTGCGAGCTACACGTCTCATAGCTATTAGTAGAAAAATACAATATAGTTATATCTCTGTAACCAATAGAACAATTACAATAAGTATAGTTTTACCATTTATTGTAAGCATCAATAATGAACTGCCAGCAGTTCAGTGACCATTTATAGTCAGAATTCAATGGTTAACTGCCGGCAGCTAGCTTTCGCATCTCCAGCGTCAGCTTGCGGACTGCTCGGAGGTTCCTGGAGCAGGTGACTGCCTTGGAAAAGAATCTGAATCTCGAGCAGTTTCTGGGCCAACTCCCGCGGCGGAAGCAACCATCAACCACTGGTTGGTGGCTTTAAACATCTTTTATTTTCCCTAGTAATGATTAATATTGAAAGTGGTTGACTAATATGTTTCATTTATCTTCTTTAATGATTAACAAGTGGTGGTTGACGAATATTTTTCATAGCGTTGAAACCACCAGCCGGACAAGCTTATGCAGCATTATCAAGCAGCGCTAATCAATCGCAAGCCGTCAATCAATCAATAATCATCATCTATCATCTATCATCTACCATCCACCTACCATCAGAGATCATCTATCATCTATCATCATCACCATAATCATCATCATGCTTGTCTCATTCTTGATGCGTGATCCTCCTGAGACACCTCAAATATCCACCCCGGCGTTGTTGCCTTACATCGCCAAGCCAGCTTGCTCTTTTCCCTTGCCACTGATTGAAGAGTCACGATTTCGCCCAACATGTCAAACCAAATACTGTGCCAAAGCATGAGCAAGTCTGCATTTTTTCTCAAATTTTGCGGACCATTCAGAAGTTGATCTAAGCCAGCTGAGGTTTGGAAAATGTTCTTCGGCATCGAGTGGGCTGGGTCGGGATGAGTTTGGGGCAGGTCTTTGTCCTTGGCTTGTGTTCGGACTTGATTATGAGGTTGTTTTGGAGATTTGTTTAGTAAACCTGCTGTTTCAAGTCTATCTCCTTGCGAGATTTGGCAAAACATACAGTTACATCAGTTACAAGCCGCAGGCAACGCATATAGCAAACGGCGGTCCCGATTACCGATTGCTGTTTTTTTCTTGCCGGAGGTGGTATTGTCAACCATCACCATTGTCAACCATTATCAACCATTGTTGCCAATGGTCAATAATTAATATTCACAATGAATATTGTTAACAAACATTAAATCAAATGAATCACGACCATTGTCAGCAACCATTCTTCTGTAGTAAACTTGAGAGAAGCGCAGAAGTCTTAGGCTTGCTACACTGCACCGGCATGGAAAAGTTGGAAGATCTACCTCCCGACTTACTGCGCCATGCCTTTGCCGTCGCAGACAAAGACAAGCCGCTTGGATGGGTCAATAGCCTACCTGCCTGTGCTTATCACCATACTGTATCTACTGTCCTGCAAGCATGAGTTTGTCATGATCATGATAGAAACCACTAATATACATGTAGTTAACCATTGACAAGCCATAACCAGTTTGTTCTCCAATGCTTGTGCAACTGATATTGGTCCATCAGGATAGACTGTGTTTCCGATTCGCCGCGTTGACATTCACCATGAATGGGTCATGTTTGGCCTCACAGGGAGATAGCAATCGGTTGAGGAACAGCTGGCGTGCCCCGATCTTCAACACTTGAAACGTTCACGGCTTGTTTAGCGGTGAATCCAGCACTTTCTTGCCTGTGATGATCCTGCTCTCAAGGAATGGGAACATTTCTTTCCCTGAGTTTGTGACGTGGTTCTCAACCGTCGCTGGGCTGCACGAAATTCTGGAAACCGTGAAGCTGGCGATGAAACCTGAGGATAAATCGAGAAATATTTGTAGGTCAAAGCGTAGTTTTTATGACGCAAGGCCTTGGAAAGGTGAAAGTTTCGTCGGCCCAAAAGCAAACATTGACAGACCATGACCGGCCCTCAGAACGGACCCCCACAACTTCCCGGCCGACCTTTTGCCACGACTAGGTGGGCTTCAATACCAACGTGACCCTGTCAGCCAAAGAGCGGGCCTTCCGGGAATTCTGTGCAGACAACAAATTGAGACGCTTGGCGGTCGCACCCCTTGGTTGGGACCTATCAGAAACGCGACCAATGACCGAAAGAGCATTGTGTTTAGCCAGATATGATAAGAGTACATCAAAAAATATATGATGTTGATATAGTATTATCTCAAATATCTAGTTGGATGAATATCTTTATTGGCAAAATATCACATACTATGATATATTGTCAAATATTGTCAATAATTGTCAATGTATACTATTGCGTTCATGATCTATACGTGTATTATTGATGATAATTATTATATATATAGCCATTTCCATGGTGGATGTTCGATTGCCATGTCAGTTTATCAAAGGGCACGCAAAAAAAATCTATACTCGCGGCATCACCATCTGCAACATCGTCAGCGTCATCATCGTAATCCCTCTTGTTATCATCCTTGTGAGTATCACCAACGCTATCAGCTGCAGCAACTGTCACACCAACGAAAATTGATTTGTGGCGAATGTTTGTTGGCCCGGGTCAGCTTGGCTCACGTCAGGGTCTCCACCTTGATCCCAGAGGCCGTCAAAGATTTTTCATTTTTGAGATGTGCGGTGTCTCCGACCTTAGCCAATCTCCTTAGCCAATCTCCTTAGCCAATCTTAGCCAACTTTGCATGTGATCTGTTGACAATATACTTCTTACCCTGCGTTTCTCTTCTCTTACCAATTGAATCTCTTGACCGACCATAGCAAAACCCTAGCACCTTGAAGCACATCGCAGAAGACGTAACAGCTGTCCAGCACAAGCAGCCAACGAGCCGTGCTGGACCTCTGCGTTGTTAGGGTCATTCTGTGTCTAGTATAGATTGTTTGATAGTGCTTGATGTATCGTTGTCATCCATGTATGCTTAGGGTCATTCTCATTAGCATCCTGACTGGCATTGGTGGACTCCTGCTTATTGCTGTCATTCTTTTGAGCAGCAAAAGCCGCACTATTCTCTGGTTATCACATCAGATCGCTCGCAATCAATCACACCGGTTAACAGATCCAATCATGAACGAGCTTGGGAAATGTAGATCTTATTCTGATCTCGCATCAGAAAGAAGAGACCCATGAATCACCACTGCCCGGAGAGCACTCCACTCATGCGAGGCTTACTGGATATGGATAGATATCAAAAATTCTTCGCCACTTGGCTTCTGCCTTGGCATGCAAGGGATGTTGATGCAAATCCTGATTGATCAAATTGAGCAGCTCTCAAATTGATTGCTGAGGGAAACAAATGATCGCTGACTGATGGCTTTAAACATGTTTTATTTCCCCAGTAGTACCAAATGGTTGGTTGGTTGGTTGGTTGACTATTTTTATCACCTTCATTTTTAAAATGTTATTCATTATCATACTCTATAGCTGGTTGGGGTTACAACCAACAACCAGTTATCATTGTTGCCCTTGTGGCCGCATTTGTTGACCCAGAACCAGAAGAGAGAGCTGTGAACCTGTTGTTTAGGGAAGATGATTGAACTGTTAATCCCTCAATGATTTTGTACAGTCCCCGTATATTATATAGATATGCGTTGTTTATTATATATATAATTAGGTCTTTATATGTTATGTGGAAGGAAAGAGAGAGAGAAAGAAAGAGAGATACTGGTAGATAGATATTTCTAGACTTGTAGTGATATCACGAAATTTGGAGCAGAAAACAGAGTTTGTACAGTACAAGATGGCCACTGAAAGTTTGTGTATCCCCTGAAAGCTTACATCAGTGGCCTGCTGGCCGCCTCGATGAGCGAGGCCATGACCATAGAAACTCATTGAAACTGTGGCATTCTGATCATGCTATGCTGGAAAGTGATGCCTATGTATTCTCCCAAGGTATGCTGGAAATTGCCACAAAATATCTTATCCAAACTTCTTGGGCATCTCTGTCGCTATGCTGGAACCAACGACGCCTAAACAGCGAAGATTCCCATTAAAATCCGGAGGTGTGAAACACAGTTTAAATGCCCGTTGCCATGTCTCAGTGTGAATCATTGATACTCAGATATGGTATCCCATCAAATCTGCTTAGCTTATTTTTGCAATCCAAGAAAATACTGTACTGCATTTGTGTTGTTGTGAACCTCTGTACCACTGGTAGTTGATGCGCCAGAACAGTCAAAAAAGGTATTTTCGATGGCTTCGCCAGTTGAGGCTGAATATGACTGCGATGGAAGCGGTGAAATTGATTACGAAGAGTTCGAAGGTGTCATAAGGACGCTCAGCACAAGTAAAGTATTCGGTCCACGTTCGTGCATGGCATTTTAGGCCTTGTTTCAGGAGATGTTGCCTCTTTGGCCCTGGATAGGTGGGGGAACACAGCTTGCTGGGTGGATCAAAATGCGCGCTGGCGCTCTGATCTTGGCACATGGACAAAGTTGCGCAGTGCATTTGGTACCCCATGCTGGCCAATATATGCCAATATGCATTTTGCTGATGTCAACAAATAATCAAAAGCAAGAAGGCATAAGAAGGCTAAAGTATAGAGATCATCGCCACAGGAGAGGAATTTGACTTTGCCAAGATCGATCACTCAATGTAGACATGAGATGAAATGATCATTAATGCTTTGGATGAAGTTTGTCCAATGATCTATGTAGAAAGGCTAGCTTCAAAAAACAAAAGCGTGTTCACTGCCTGAGGTTTGGATGTGGGGACTCCATCCCAGTCTGCAAGTCTTGAAGCATGCTGTTTCACACACCGTCAAGAAAAGGCAACTACTGGATGATCATCCATCATCATCAATCATCACTAAGCATATCACAAGGCCAAATGTTCATCATCTCTTGTTTTATTCTTCATCATCATCATCATCATCATCATCATCATCATCATCATCATCATCATCATCATCATCATCATCATCATCAATCATAAAATATAAGTCATAAATGATAAATCATAAGTAATTAATCATGAAATCATCACTAATCATGTTCACTACTTGGTCTTCTGACCCTTGGGTGGTCCGAGCTGCAGGAAGTGCGCCCGTGTGCCGCGGCATTTGGAAATTCCTCCTGCGCGGATGAAGCAGCTCTGGACCCAAGCAGCCACTTGGTTTGGTGCGGCGAGCCGGTGGCCATGGCATGCCATGGCCAGTGCTATCCCTTTTAAAGGGGGAGCAAGCTGGGGAACTGTAGAAGTATAAGAAGTTGGGTTTAGGAGTGGCAATTGGCTGCCCAAATTCGTTAAAATCAACGGCAAGGTGAATCATGAGTGATACAGGTGATACAAAACATAACCCAGTTGGAAGCTTCATAAGCTTGGAAGTGGGCACAGCATCACGGCATACAAATCACCAGGCATTGAGGATGTTCTGACATGGTTTTCACTATTTGTTAAGATCCATGGGATGCTCACATCCTGTTCGGAACGGGCGCGATGTCCGCCTCGTGAACTTGGGACATGTTGGAACTACGCTGGTTACTCGTCGTGTTTCTGGTCTTGTGGAGGTGTTCCGACGCGCACGGTCCATCAGGGTCCCCAAAGGTCTCATCTTCTCTGTTCTTTCTGTGTCATCTTACTCTCTGGTAAAACTAAGCTGGTTGCATGAAAAACCACCACCGAAATAGCTGGGTTTTCCCACAGAAAATGATGAAATTCTTAGCGCAAGCAGGGGACTGGGACTACCAGAGTGTACATCATGTTGGAATCTCTTGGACCTGAACAGCCGACCTCAACCCATGGGGCCCTTGGGTTGCCCGGAGGACACTGACTGCGGTGGGTCCATAGACTTCGTCTCTTCAGCTGCAAGGAGGCTGTCCAAGTGATCACCCTGTCCCGGAATTTCACCCCCCCTGGATTTCCATATGGCTATGGGTCAATATTAACCATCAATAACCGTGGATTTTGCGGCTTTGCGGCTGAATGTCCATGGGGACTATGCTGTGGGCCATCAATAACCGTGGATGAGAACCAACAAAACTATGGGGGAAACAATGGTTGCTGATGGTGGAACCAGGGCTACAGCGTTTTGATCCAAAACCATATGGGTGTTTCTCGAAATAGGGGACCCCAAAATCATCCACTATTAGATACTATAAACAATGTAGGGCAATACACCAACCATTTTTGGCGCTTCCGATTTTGAGAAATTACCATATGGCTCATGATCGTTAATGTGTAGTAACTGAAGTGAATGATGGTTAATAGTCAATCATGCTTCCCTAAAATGGATAGACTCCCTATTTTACTTGACTCGTGGTAGTAGCAGCAGCAGTCGTAGTACTTGCGTGTTGAAACTGCTCTGCCAAGAGTCCAAGGAAGAAGCAATCACAGACATCCAACTTCTTTCGCATCACGTATCATCAAAAGATGTAAGTGAACCTCAGTGCCCAACCGTTTGTGTTTCGGCCCCGAAGCCAGAAATGAACTCTTCACCGCTGGTTTCCCATTGATCAACCCGTCTTGGAAGCAGCAATCATGATTCATCAAGCTGTGAATTTTTAGCATCTCCAGGGTCGGTTGGCCACCTGGTTCTGCCTTGGAGTTGCGGATGGGACCTGCCGATGGGTGCTGGGTTGTCATCCTAGTGGCACTGGTGACCTGATGGAAAGCTGCACCTCAGGAAGAGTTCGCTCTCTTCTATCGGAAGTTCTTTGAGGCGCCTGGTGCTGCAGGTTTTGCTTCTTGGCCATCAGATTGCAGCTGACCCATCACCGGGTTTGAGGTCGATTTTTTTGCTGTACAGGTTGATGTATGATGTGATACATATTGTGTGTGTGTGTACATAAACATGCTGTTTACACATACATGTATATACTGTATGCTTCCACGTATACATATGTACATGTATAGACAGAATATCACATATTTTATCAAAGCTTTACTGTAGGGCATACAATCTAAAGGCATATTCAAGTTTCATATTTGTACAGATTTACACAAGGTGTCAATACATGATGTGCGCTCAGGACAACCTGTCCAGCAAATGAAAATCCAAGACTCGAGTTCAGCAGCCAAGCTCACGTACTCGTATGCAACATAGTCTTAATGTTGGTTTCTGATTAGTATCTACCTGTTGCTTTCATCTATTTTCATTACTTTAGGGGGGATTACACTAATCAGAAACCAACATTAGTGTGGATGCAAACCTGCGTTGTGTGTATCAAGTGGGAAGCACGACGTCTCCTGCTGCGGTTGTCATTTTGGAGCTGATTGCATCCTAGGAGAGTTTCTACCGAAATGTTCGCCCACCCTTGGGCCAGATCTATGGGTAGACTCAGGCGCGGGCGTTTTTGCAACGTGATGATTGCCTCATGGTTTTGAAGCAGGGGCTGGGGATCCTGACTGCAGGGTTTTTTCTGCAATAAAAAGAGCTAACTCTTTAGTTGCAAAAAATAGATTATGGTTTGGCAAAAACATGTCAATTCTTCTGGCATTGATGTTTTGCAAAAAATAAGCCCTCGTGAGATCCCCAACAGCGACAGCAACGGAAGAATTACGCCCGCATCAGAATGACCCCAGAGAGCAGATGAATTCCATTCTTTCGCCATGCTGGACATCCTTTTGAGTTTTTGGCAGTCCAAGAGCTCCAAAAAGCGGTGGTTGCGACACGGTTTCAGCACCAGAATCAGAGATTGATCCACGGAGAAGCTCCTCCAGACAACCCTGGAGCCACGCCAAGGTTCTAGGAAATCAGGAAATCAAGTTCCCAGAACTCCGGGAACTCAGAGCGACCATTGAAACCTCTGGTACCATCAGAACAAGGTGACCGACCCACCCAGAAACCCTTCCAAGGTTCCCTGAACCCAGGTTCCCACAGATCAGCTGAGTCATCCTGTGAATTTATCAACCCTGGTTGGCTGGCTAAGAAAGAATGAGTTACTCTGGTGGCAAGCTACCTGGGGGCTACTACAAGGGTTACCAGCCACACCCCAACATTTGATCCGATTGGGTTTCTCGACTTCAAATTTCAGCGATTCAATCTGCGGCGGTGCCTCATCCCCAGACCAATCAACTCCTTTCACAGCGCTGATCAGGTTCTTCGGTGGACAGTTCTGGAATGTCCGTCCTCACTGCGCGTGCTCCTTTCGCCAAGCATTCTGACTGTGGTTCTCCCAATGATGGGAATCCATGGGAATCCATGACATGCTGTGATTGCTAGTTCGGGACAACCTCCACCCGTTTTGTCCACGTCACAGAAATCAACAGAACCGATGTTCTTCTTGGTCATCTTTCTTGTTGAATGTTGTTGGTTGCGACCCATTACACTACTCGTGAAATTCTGTTGAATACACAGTGGGAAAAATCTGATAACCAGCCATGCTCGCTCCATAAAATCCTGAGGATTCCAGCAATTTCCAACTGGTGAATTCGGAGAGTGAATGAAAGAACCAACTGCCATGTTAGACAGGTCAGCCCCTCCAACCATGGGTCAGCACTTGGAAAAAGACGGGCTTGCAGATCGGGAGTAGAGCCAGTGGGCAGAGGAACAAGCAGCCCTGTCCAGAAGGACTAGGACCAGAAGCTCTGATTGGACAATCAAGACATTGCAGGTGTGGAAAAATGCGCATGAGCATTGACATGCATAAGATGCATATACTATAAACGTATGATATATACATATATACATATATATATATATATATACAGAGACAAATTACACACACGGTGTCATATGTATATATGTATATCTCCAAATGGGGTAAATTCTCCTGGTCCTAGCCTTGTTGGTCAAGCAGTTTACTATTTGCATAACCACTGTTTGCCAGCTTGTTACCTGCCAGAAACCCAACCACTGTGAACCAGAGAACTAAGCTATCCGACCGTCACCATTTTATGTCCGTCAGAGCTTTGCCAGTCACCAGAGACACGGTGCCGGGCCGTTGTTTCTTGTACAGTAGATGGAGATGTCGTCATGGGGGTGCACCCCGTCCGTAACCCCAAGCCACATAGGCCCTGATGATGATGCCAACAGGTTCATGTTCAAATTCAAATAGAAAAAATGTTTCATAGTCATGGAGAGTGCCTAGCAAATGACGAAGATGTTGCTGTGAACGTCCTCGAAAGACACCTTCGCCAACGTGGCATTGCTGGCTAGGAAAGCGCCGCTGTCCCAGGCCGTCGCACTGTGTGGAGTAGATATTCCACCATGACAACTGTGTGTTCTGGTCGAACCGGAAGACAAGACATCAAAATCTGAACAATCATAGTAAAGCCATCATCATCATGATCATCATGATCATCACGATCATCATCATCACGATCATCATCATCATCATCATCATCATCATCATCATCATCATCAGTGGGTCAAGATGTTTCAAGTCAGGAGTCTAAAAGTACAGTTGAAAGCCGGCCGGGAACATGTTGGAAGCTTTGCCCATGGCCACCAACTTGCTCACCTTTGCTCCCCGGCTAAGCCGGTGCAGGCGAAGTGTCTTGTGTGTTTTTTAACTTCATGAGTGGAGACCCGGCTTGGGATCTAGGAAGTTGTGAACCGACACCGGTAACTCTTCAGATGTGATTGGTTTCGACAGAGAGAGATCTGGAGAGGATTGGAGAGCTGTGTTTTAATGTCAATTGCGACGCGTCAATGTCATCAAACGAAACCCTTGATCCAAGCATTGTTCACAATGCGCACAAAAAGCACAACTCCATTTCCGACAAAATGTCATGCATTTACTAAGTTCATGAACTCCATGGTGTAACTGGTCAATGGAGTTGGTTAATGTCAAGGCCCTGGTTGTTGTGGCCGTTTTCTGGTGTGTTTGCAGCCTGGCATTTGCGTGTTCACCTCCCGTTTCTGGTCAGTTCAGTGCTGGTGACAGCGGCTGGAACTTCAAAATTCAATCATTTAGTGTTTGTAAGCCATTCAACAAGATGAAGCCCAGGAACCCGAATGCTCACACTCTTGGTCGGACTCTCTTTGTAAGACACTCGTGGTGAGACACGCTTGGTGGGACACTCCTGGTAAGACACTCTGAGTAAGACACTCTTGCAAGACACTCTGAGTAAGACACTCTTGGTAAGACACTCTTGGTGAGACACTCTTGGTAAGACACTCTTTGTGAGACACTCTTTGTAAGACACTCTTGGTGAGACACTCTTGGTGGGACACTCTTGGGAAGACACTCCTGGTAAGACACTCTCAGTGAGACAGTCTTTGCAAGACACTCTGAGTAAGACACTCTTGGTAAGACACTCTTGGTGAGACACTCTTGGTAAGACACTCGTTGTGAGACACTCTTTGTAAGACACTCTTGGTGAGACACTCTTGGTGGGACACTCTTGGGAAGACACTCTTGGTGAGACACTCTTGGTGGGACACTCTTGGGAAGACACTCTTTGTAAGACACTCTTCGTGAGACACTCTTTGTAAGACACTCTTTGTAAGACACTCTTGGCAAGACACTCTTTGTGGGACACTCTTTGTGAGACACTCTTTGTAAGACACTCTTGGTGGGACACTCTTGGGAAGACACTCCTGGTAAGACACTCTCAGTGAGACACTCTTTGCACGACACTCTGAGTAAGACACTCTTGGTAAGACACTCTTGGTGAGACACTCTTGGTAAGACACTC
>VSDK01012949.1:179926-208315 GCA_009767595.1 Symbiodinium kawagutii | reverse complement strand
TGCGAACACTTGCGAACATAAACGCAACGTCCAGCGAACACGTCTCCACCCCCAGACCCCCACTATGAAACGAGAACCCGTGCTACGCATTCGGGAAAAAGTTGGAATTTAACCACGGAAACCAGGTGAGTTTACAAGGGGAGTCCTTACAGACTGCCCGTTTCGAGCTCGTATTTCTGGAGCCTGTAGCACAGATTCATGAGGGTTGCCCTCCGTAAAAGGGAAGGCATTGGTATTGCCAACAGGTATCTCGCTACCAGAAGGCATAATGGTACCATGAACAAATAAGCTGGGATGTTGTATGAACATAGCTGTATGAATATAGCTGGATCTACCATTGATACCCATCATCAACCACTATTGTTGGCCATTGTCCCTCATTATTAAGCATTGTCAACCATCATGAACCATATGGATCTACCATTGTATCATTTTGCGGGATCGCAGGGTCGCTTGCACCATCACCAGCAGGGACTCAGTGATGGACCAACGAGCTTGCAGGTTGAAGTATGAGGCAATGACACCGATACACACCGGTTGAACGAGAAACCATAGGTAACCCATGGTAACCCAACCATGCGACTTAGTAAAAGATGGTAAAGCCAAGCCTCTAATATGGCCAACGTCATGATACCTGCGTTGGTTGGTGTCAACCTATTTTTTCTTGGCCTCTAATGGAAAGCTTACACTCACGAGTCGACTGGTGTGAGACAATATTTGGGCTACGCTCTTTGCAGCTCACATATCTCACGAAAAGCCAATTCGGATGTGGTCTCCACTCCTGTACAAACGCCACATGCCACGGTAGGAGCAAGAAGTCAAGCACTCATGAGTGCATTCAAGAGCAGGCAGGTTGGTCACTTAGCCTCAGCCAGGGAGGCCAGAGATTTAGTTCCAGCCAATGGTATGAGGGCATCACACGGACTAAAACAGCTAAGCACTTGGGATGGTACAGATGCGTGGTTGATCCCACTGTTTACGTTTTGGCCATCCCTTGAGGTGCCAGACTTCATCACGGAAAAGCGCTCAGATGTCCCTACGAGCGTAGCCGCTCAGGGATCACCAGGGATGACATGGGATGACCGGGGATAGCCATGCCGCTGTGTATCAGGGATCTCGATGACCAGGTATGACATGGGATGACCAGCCATTCTCCACAGCTGGTCATCCCTGGTCCCTGGTCACAGCAGCTGGTGCTATCCAGTTGCATGAAATGTGTTGAGATTCAAACTGGTTGGATCCGATGTTGCGTTTCCTGCAAGGATCATTGCGGCAACTGGAGCCCATGGTATGATCATTGTGGCAGCACCACGACTTGTTCGCTCCAGACACACACAGAGAGACACACACAGACACGCACACAGACACGTGGTTGAAGGTGCTCGTTGGAGGCGACAGTATGCTGTGCCTCAACTTGAGAAAGATCAGGTCAAACCAAAAGTGATAACGACACGTATGACATTTCCATCATGCATCATGCGTTTGCATTCGACCCATCCACAACTGCCATGTTTGTAGTCCCTTCACCCCATACTAAACACATCTAAACACCCAAATCAAGAAAACAGTATCATCCTGATTGATAGAACACATTTTACATTCTCAAGGATCTCCATGATGTCAATGGTCTCCATGGTCCATTGTCATCGATTTGACCCCTATTGATATGGAAAAGACATGAAAAGACAAGGAACCCTCCTTGCTCCATTGCATAGAGTCACGTGGTGGCACTGCTGGACAATAGCGGTGTGAATATTTAACGCGATGTTGACTCGCACCTTGACGCACCTTGACCGGCAACATATCGAGGTCCATAGTTCCCTATGTTTCCTATTCTTCTTGATCGTTATCAGAGTGTGGAAAAGTTTCCACCGTTTGCTGCTGTTGATGCGGCTGGGATTTGCGTGTCAACATCGTCTTTTTGCTTGGTCCAAGCGAGTCGACCATGAATTATCACGTAGGGTCAGTTCATTCTTCCTGTCGCTGCGTTTCAGGCTCAGGATGGAATGCAGTTAGTCTCGACGTGTTTTGCGTTGAGAATCTCTACAGCAAAATGCAAAAGAGTGATCGCTGCTTCACCGGCAGCACTTCTGCGCTGTAAGGTGAGTTACAATTCGAAGCAATATGGCCCTCTCATGTCGTGTTGGTTGTCTCGTCAATGGTCAAAGTTTCGGGAAGAAGAAATAGCATATCAGTTTTGCGTTTACTTGCATTCACACGTGTGAGTTTGAGTCCAAGACCGTCAACCTCAGAAATCAATAGAAATCTGTCCTTTCAGAAATCTTCTACTGAGTCCTTTCCCACACGGCACAGCTTGACCCTGTGCTCTCCAGGGTCACCAATTTTTATCAGGTCAGGCGATCTTTGGCAGAGTGACCGATGACCGATATTTAAAAAAGGATTCGTACTCTTTTGCACGATATCCGCATGTGCAGAGAGATTGTTTGTTTCATATGTATGTGCCTATATTCATTTATACAAACAAATCCTGCTCTATGTATATATATATATATATATGTATTCATGTATTATATGTGTCTAACTCTATATCCACATTGTGCATTGTAGACATATTTACGTTGTTGGTTTCTTTTTAGCAGCAATCCCGCACTCCATTGCTGCAGGTGCGCATCAGCTTGCGAGCAAATGGTTTCAGCCAGATGCTCAATTGGAAGTAGACCGCAGAAGCAGCATGACTGCCATGGCAATCATGAGTGCAACCATCGCAAGACGAAGTTAATAACTCATTAATGTTTACTCCTCAGAGTTTTTACTTCTCATGTTTTTTATCATTGATAACAATCTCTCAGAGTTCTTACATGTTTTTACTCCCAGAAGAACTAACTCCCTGTGTTCAGGAAGCGAAGCTGAGGTATGCGCTCCACTCCCAGGGCGACACGATGACTTCGGTCTGTGCCAGCGCGGGCTGCGCCAGCTTAGCGGCAGGTGAGAGACCCCGCGCGGAAGGAGGGCAGCTCCGGAGCGCTGTTCACAGCACTGGGGAATCATGAGCAAGTAACCAACCAAGCAATGCAAGTGCAATCTCCATGCAACCAACCAAGCTAATCTCTAGCAAATCATGAGCAAGTCACCAACTCAGCAAACTGCAATCTCTAGTCTCAAGGTCTCGAGTGTTTGAAACTCGTGAACTACAGCGCATCTCCTGGATAATCCCAAATCCGTGGGCCAGGGAACTTCAAATTCTTCGTTTCTCAGCACTTGTGTATTCTTGTTGTCCAATGAAAACCTGTATATCGAGACCCTCCTATGCTGGTTTCACTATGCCAACTGTCACCACAGCCTTTCCCAATGAAGTAGATCGCCAAAAACAACCCAGATCCTCCATCTCAGCATGATTTGACCATCTAGTGCATTCACAGACTTGCTGGCTTCACCCGCCGGCTGTTGCCAAAGCCCTTCCTAGCTGATTGGAAGGCCCAAAGCAACCCTAAGCGCACCTGAGAGTTCAGGGTTTAGAGTTTAGGGGTTAGCTATTTGGTTTGTATGTGCCAGCGGCTACTCAAGTCATTCCCAGTGGAGACAAGCAGATGGAAACCATGATTAGGCCAAGAGCGCAAGTTTGTTTGTTTTTTTTTTTTTTCGATCATGAGTCATCCCATTGAAACCTTTCCCATATTTGTTCGAAACGTGGAAAACAATAAGTGTTGTTAAGAATTCAAGTCCCCCAATTGAGGGTCCATGAAATTCTAAGCCGAGTAAGGAAGCAGCATTCACACCCTACAGGGGTGGAAAAAATCCGAACCCCTTTACACAAGAGATTCTTATGCAGTACGTGTGCTGTAGTTGATGGCTTTAAATGTTTGAAATATGTTTTGTTCTCCCGTGTACTAGGCCCGCTTGATTGACGAACTTTTGTTCAGAGGGCTGGAAACAAACAACTATACAGACTATACAATGAAATGTTATGAAGTGTTTGTCCTAGTCTAGTAGTGAAGCTTGCTTCAAGCTCTCCATGGTTGGATCACTTGTAGACGCCCAGAGATGTCCCGGAGCAGAGCTCTCCAGTGGCAGATCCCCACGGGCGGCCTGCTCAGTTGGCGAAGCTGCTGAAACGGCTGGGCAGCTCAGCTCTCAAGTCATGAGGTGTCCTAGTTTGACGATGGGTATGGGTCAATATTAGCTAGCCAAACAGTGGGTAGGTGAACATTCCAACAAAGACATACAAAGACTAGTTGGTCATTTGTAGACATACAAAGTCTAGTTTGGTCATTTGTCGAATGTTCCTGCTGCTTCAGCATGATGATTTTGTTTGCCTTGAGCTAGAGTCTCTCTGTGAAACGATAGCCACTAGTTCAAGATGGTCCACCCAAGCACACCGTGTCATGTTTGGTTTTTGACCCGGTGGAGTAAAGCATCTCTACAGGTAGACACATCATTTTGCATCACATGAATCATTCTGCAGGGGTTGGGGGGTGCTTGATTCTACAAGCATTTTCGTCATGTCCCAGGCAGCACTGTTGCAGCAGTTCGAAGAACGCGGACTTTCCATGAAGGTCAGGACGTCTGGAAATTGGTTGTTCGGCTGTGGATCACTTAGTTAAAACCTGCAATTCCCCAAGTTGCAATTTGTCCCATGGATCAAGAGTATCAATCCCCAGAAGAAAGAAAGCATGCCGTCCTTGCAAAAAGATAAATCCTCAAAGAAAATAGGGTATTTTCAGACAGCATGGTCCTTGGCCATGATGGAACAAATCCTGTCTAAAGGCCAAGTTGTAGATGATGTATGCTCCCAGACAACCTGCTGTTTTCCGATCGAACACCGGGATTGTCGGTGGTTTGGGAGCATCCCGCCATGACATGACATGACCAACTGCGCAACTGAAGCGCTGCTTTAGGCCATCTCTAAAGCCCGATCTTGGGAGAAACTGTTTCCCACGATCTGCAACTCCCATGGTTCATCCAATCAGATGGAAGTTGTAAAATTGGATGAACCATGGGAGAAAAGTGAAGTGTATGCGATCAGTGCTAAACTGATGATGTTGTACAATTCCATCCGCAAAGCCGTGTTATGCCATTTCCCTGTTGGACATGCCTTGATCATTGGAAGATCATTTATACTTCAATCTACCTGCTGTACATGGGAGTTGTAAGTCATGGTGGGATCGTCGGCATCTCCGAACCATGGCACGATGGTGTTCTCGTGGCACCTGGCACTATGCTTTTCCCATGGAAAATGGCCATGTTGTTTGAATGAATTGATGCAGAATGTATTCATACGGGGCATGGTTTTTGGTACCCCATCTTTGTCGCAAAGAAAATGAAAAGCTATGGTGCAGCCTGGAACTGGGCGAAAAATTGCAATTATCCAAAATTGTATTAATTCTTTTGTCCTATTTGTGGCGTCAGAATGGGTTTGAGATGGTTTGTTCGGGCAGTCTCAAGGTCGGTGAAGTCTTCTGGTGAAGCACGGGGAGATATGGCGGCTTCTTAAAATAGGGGACTCAATAAATGAATGGTGTACCATCATAAATGGTTTATCAAGCATGATTTAGGGGGTCCCCTATTTTGAGAAACACTCATATGGCTATGGGTCAATATAAATCAACCAACTTTCATGGGGGATTTCCACCAACAATAATAGGGAAAACAGCCTGGTTAATGATAGCCATTGTTAATGGCTAGTTAATGGATTAACAATGGTTAATAATGGTTAATAATGGACAACAATGGTTAAGGATAGGGGAACGAGGGGGACTAAGGGTGAACTGACCCACTGCCATATGGGCAGATATGGGGAGGTCAACGAGTTGGGTGCCAATCAGCCTGTGCAGGTTCGCGCCTATGCATCGTTGGCCAAAGCCTGGGCGGCCAACGGCAGGACTGAGACACCGCGGGTATCTCTGTAGTCATGGTGGTTTGGAGGTTAAGAAATGATTAGAAGATGTCTGGAGGTTAAGGAATGATTAATTATAGTATGTTATTTACTGGTTCATCTCTGGTTATCAAAAACTACTCATATTGGAGTTTGCTTGGTCAGCAATGACTGTGGTACAGTGCCCACAAACGAGGCACGTAGCAACTGGTGACGTTGGCAAGTCCCGTGGGTGACTTGGGGTGGGGCGTCGAGGTGCCCCCTGCCCAGCTCGTGCAAGGATCGTGTTGGCGGTCTACACCATTGGCCGGATGTACGCTGCAGGCGCAACGGAAAGCCCGAGGTTGGCTTCGATGAAGTATCAGGTATTGGATAAATTGAGCATGTAACCCACAAGTTCGTGACCGCTTCCAGGCCAATTCGCATCTTGGACGTTCCTGGACTATGAAACTACGGTGTTTTGGGTTTCCGATTTGTGACATCCCATATATTAAAAAAATCAAGTTGTGTTTGTGCAGCAAACCGGCGCCCAGCTCAAGTTCCAAGGATCGAGGTTTTTCATCTAGAGTTGATCTATACTATATGAATATAGATAGATGGATGGATAGATAGATAGATAGATAGACAGACAGATAGATAGATAGATAGATCTATATACAATTGTGTATCTATATATGTCAAGATATTTACAGCTTATGGAGCTGCATCTATTTTTTCGTCTTGGGAGCCATTCACCACGGCGGTTCCTGTCGCCCGTGGAGTGGCCCACGGCAGGTCACCAGTGCACGGCCCTGACGTGGGCGACGATTCTGGAAGCCTTGCGCTCCAAGCCCCGCAGGCGACACCTGCTTCAGTTGGGCAAGAGAGCAGAGGTGAGAATGGATGATAGATATAGATGATAGATGACATGGAGGTGATGGGATGACAATGGATGATAGATGATGGTAATGGATGGTGATGACATGATGATGACAATGGATGAGAGTGGACAGAGTGGATAATAGTTAATGATGCTGATGGGTGATAATGATGGTGTAGCGGTGGATCACAATGGGTGAGGATAATGGATGATGGTGGATGATCATGATGGTGTAAAGATGATCATGGATGATGATATAGTGCATGATGATACTAGATGAGAGTGGATAGTAGTGGATGATGATAGTGGTTGAGACTGAATGATCGCGGATGATAAAGGATGATAATGGATGATAATGGATGATCAGACTGGATGATTATGATAATGGATGAGAATGGATGATGATAATGGATGATACGGCAGTGGGTGATCATGGTCAACGACGATATGGTGGTTCATGAGGGTTGATGGTGATTAATGATTGTGTAACAATGGATTCCAATGATTGCTAATGATGCTTGAGAACGCTGCATTAAACTGATTGATGGTGGTTGATGATGGTCGATGATGGTGGATATCGATGATATCGATGATCAAGCATTGCATATAAACATACATACTGCTTAGTGGTTAGTTAGCATCAGGCAATCGATAAGTGTCTCGGCAATTCATTGTTGGAAGTTTGAAGCTGCGCAGCATTCTGTCTACGTCTATATAGACATATACACAGACATCCAGATGCACATACCTGCCATTCACACTAATTCATGCGCCAAAGAATTAGCCCTCCTGAAGTACTAGCCACCCTTCGCTAGCTCTTTGATTGTCATTGGTTTTTCGTGACGGTCTTCTAATCTCTCGCCAGCTCCAGAAGAGGATCTCTGAATGTCACACCTTGCGTATAATTAATCAGCATTGATAATGGGATTGAGTGCTTCTTCTTGTATGACGGACCCTTTCTTGCTGGAACTGATGCTAGCAGCACCCTTCCACGCTGACAAAGATGTCACCACCCGACAGTCGTATACTTGGGATCAAGACTTGTGAACGCCTGAAATCCCCTACAAAACAGGTGATACTTCAGTCAACAGAAACCACTAAGCCATGAAATCTGTCAACCATGGGCAATAGAAATCCTGTTTGTTGGGAGACAACCATCATTCAAAACCCATGAAACTATGGTCATCATGAACCCCACCATCAAATAGCTATCTGTAAACTATGGTCATTTAACCCATCAAATGACCACTATGGAACCCTTCCCCTGCCGCCTTCTGCGGCCGCCCACCGGATCGAAAGGCCCGGTGAGGCGCGATCCCGAAACGCGTTGCGGGGGAAAAAAAAATTGGTGGTCTTTATAAGGATGTCTAATGGTTAATGATGGGGATAATCACCAAGAATTGTAGGGGATATGCCAACACATACCAACTCTATTTGGAGTTTTGGAAGGGTTTTTAATGGTTAATGGTGGATGATAAGTAGCAAATGCATGGTCAAACAGCTACTATATGTGGGGAGGTTCCCAAGCCAGTTTGGGAGCCCCAAGCTATGGTTTATTAAATTTTACTTTGATGGTTGATAACGGATGATCCAGTGATTGTTTCATGATATTCTATGTTTTAACTGTGATGGTCAAATGATTTTCTATGTTTCACCTGTGATCTAGTGATGATCCATGATTTATGTAATGACTGTTTTTTCATACGTTACACGGTCATAAATTATTCATGGAGAAATCTACGACTTGGATGGATTTATTCTCCCATGGATGGTTCATAGCTCATGCACGAAGCACAACCAGCCAATGATTTTGGTTGAAAATTCACCATCGAGGTGATGATCCACTGATTGGTCGGATAACTTGATAACTTGTTGCTTAGTCAACCAGCTCTGGCCGGTTCAATGGACCATCTATGGCCATCAACAAGCAACAAAAGTCCTGAAACTCGTTGTTGGTCCACGGTTCACAGCTTTATTTTGGTAGATCTGTCAGTTCTGCTAGCTTGGGAACCATGGATATCACCCCAATGAATCTGCCATTGGTCAGCCGCCAGCCGCCAGTGTTTGGGGATGGTTAATGAGCTGGTTGATAGTGGTTAATGACCAACAATAATGGTTGATAATAAGTGATGTTTCGGGATGTTTCAGGATTATGCACCTGCGACCTGCACCACTCAAAGGTCATGAGTTTTTCATTCCCAGAGATCGCAGTTGCTGTGCTTGCATGCCCCAGCTGTCTCAAAATTGTTCCTTTGCAGAAACAAAGAGTTTTGGAAGTGCACAAAGCGTCATCCCAGGGACCTCAAATTCAGATTCACTGCATGGAAAGCAAAAATGAAAGGATGTGCCATATATTGCCATATATCAACCATCAACTAACCATCCTGAACCATCTGCACGAATCTGGACCTCGAAATCCTCCCAGCGCACCCTTCCCCTCCAGGCAGAACTGCTGCTTCGTTGCATGGCAGAGCACAAAGCACCGATTCCAGGTCGGGGCATGCTGAGAGGTGATGAATGTGCAGCGTCTCCCAGTGGTGCCTGGAGATTCTATGAATTAGTATCATAAATGCTTAGTGAAAACTAGCTGGAGCTGTGATTCATGATGATACTGGCTATATCTACCAGCTAGTGATTAGTGATAGTGAACGAGCCAGGGATAGTGATGCTGACTCATGTGGTTCGTTAGCACCCCCTCAGAATTGTTGGCAGATGAGAAGGGATCGTATCTGAGTCAGAAGCGCTTGGACTTCAAGTAAATGTGTAAAGTTGTACTGGTTTCCTACCAGCATCTACTAGCCTCAATGATTTATTTTGTCCCATCGTTTAACGCTCACATTGGGTCCAAACCTTGACATGACCATCCCATGTTGGCCCAACCGATGCTGAACCGCACACCAGTCCGGGGACCGCACACCGCCGCGCTCAGGGGACCGTGCCATGAGTGCATTGCTATGGACCTTCAGTGCCCCAGCAGCAGGGTACACAGCTGGGCCATCTATGCTCACCTTTAAGCTGATATGCATGTACTGAGTGTTGTTTCTTTGAAGATATGGCTTTGGGTCAATACTAACCATCAATAATGGCTTATGATGGCCCACCAAATCATAGGGAAAACAATGGTTAATGATAGAGGAACTAGGGGTACAGGGTTTTGACCCACTGCCATATGATAAGATATGAGTATGTGGATGTGACAGCGAATATGTTGATTACAGAAATAAATGCATATATGTGATCATATTCGATGCATCATATATACACATGGATTATACCATTTATGATGGTACATCCATTGGTCCCTTTGCACCCCCGACCCTTCCTAGCTGGTGATCCCTTAAATCTGGGTGGTCGAACCGCTGGAACCCAGGCGCAAGGCGCCTGGAGCGATTGCTGCGGAACTTGGGTTTGAAGGTCGGCCAGGCGCTCAGTTGGCGTGGCGCTTCTGGAAGTACCCTGTGGATTCGCCAGGATTGACCTGGTTGGCTTGAAAATCACCTTGTTTATTGAGAAAGCATAGGGAAACCAAAGGGAAACGTAAGAAAACGCTGGGGAAACCGTAGGGAAATCATAGGGCAATCATGGGGAACCCCCGGAAAATGCAGCCACAAACGATGTTCCATTGCCAGGTTAGTTTACCGAAGGATACCTACAGCTAATTCCAGGAATACTGCCTGTGGCACAAGAAAGTTGAGTTGAAACACATTGAGGTTGTACTTCTTGGAGACTCTGGACAATACATAAATCATCCATCATGGTCTTATAGACTATATAATGACTAATGGTAGTTTCGTATTCAAAAACCACCAACCAGTCTTATAGATTGATGGTAGTCCAACCACCACCTATTCATAGATCTTATGATTTCCTTTCAAGACCAGGCTGGTTTACGAGAATGAATCTCCCACCGGTCATGATGCTTGGGTCCAGAGGTCGTCCCAGCAATGAGAATCACCGCGGTTTGGTCGAAGTGGAACCAACCTGTGATGGGAGACTTCATGAGAACCGAAGAATCAAAGATAAAACTGGCTGGTTGTTGCAAGGGTATCCTTATAGCCTGCGTTAAAGCGGGAGCCAGTTGGAGCTACCAGGCTTGCCAGTGCCCCTTCACCAAATGGTAGTGCTTCACGGGAAGGTAGCCATGGCAGTTCATCGGGTGGTTGTGACCATACCGAGTCTACGATGTCGAGAGCATGTTGTGTGGATGCGTGTTCATTGATGACAGAGCTTGTGGATAGGTAAAACTACGCCCCCTTCCAATTGACTGGAGGATACAACATTCACAACATATGTTAAGCATCATCAAGCCATCTTAAGATGATAAGACATGATTGAGCCAGAAAGGGATAGTTATCCAATTCGGTATTCACACTTTGTTCTGCTTGATAATTTGGAGCCACACATACATTGTTCATGAATGGTGTCAAGATTTGTTGGATGATTATGAGTGGCCAGTTTTTGGGAGCCAGATTTACCAGACCCGACAGAATGTGTTCCATCATAGTCACCATGACCGCCACTGTCATCCACATAGTCGTGTTCTCTTTATCGTCAGCATCAGTATCATCGTGGCGTTGTCATCATAAAAAGTTTTGAATTCTGATTTACAAGCATGTGGATGATGTTTACAATCCAATCACCATCATCATCAGCAGCATCATCATCATCATCATCATCATCACCATCACTATCATCACCATCACCATCATCATCATCATCATCATCATCATCATCATCATCATCATCATCATCATCATCATCATCATCATCATCATCATCATCATCATCATCGCTATCATCGTCATCACTATCATCGTCGTCACCATCGTCGTCATCGACGTCAACATCATTGTTGCCTGCATCCTCGTTGTCAGTACCATCACCAATGCATCTTTCGCACACCCGCATATCCACTGAGGCGTAGCACCTGCCAACACGAAGGAGTGCAGCACGCCGGCGTTGGATGGCGTTGGGCCCCGGCATGTCATGTCCCTATACTGGGAGTTCCAGCTGTTCATAAACCAAGCAGTTCACCAGTTTCACCAGTTCACTAGCTGGCGATTTGTCAAAAATCATTGGTTTATTGAAATGCAGTAGTTCTATCCTAGTGTGCTTCCTGGTGAGCCTGCTGAGCGTTGTCAACATCTCAACAAGAGCTGAGAGCTCCTCTGCGAGAGCTGAGACATTCATGATGGGACTGTGAACGGGCACCGCCGTCTCGTTAGGACACTGGAGAGCTGCCCTGTTGGTCCAAGCTGCAGCTATCAGCGTTCCTGCCAACTGAAGAAGGCCACATGAAGAAATTGCACCCAGACGAGGGTAGCACCCCATATTACTTTCGCATGCGTGGAAATGCGGTAGCAAAATGATCTTGCTACGATTGCTACGTAGCGCTTCTCCGCCAAGATGGCTTCCGTATGGTGTGGCTTCAAGGCGGGAAGTCCATATTTTAATTCTTTGAATTTCGACTCGTCTCATGAAACCCTGCACCTGTGTGGTGTCAGGGTTGGCAGGGCCCAAAGACTATCGGCCTAGCCACGAAAAGAGAATCGAGAGAAAGAAGTTCAAGAGACTGCCCTCAGTCACATGCGTGCTGTGTTGGCGTATCATTTTTCGTTTCAGAAAGGGTCAGATACAGGTCGCCTGTCATTGATGGGTCATGGTCGATCGCCCACTGTTTGGGAATCCTTGCTGTCGTGTTGGTTTGGGGGGTAAACAGGGCATCCGTGATGGTAGATCCTTGGTCAGTTGCCAAAGAGTGCACAGCTTGAGATCGAGTGAACTGTTCTCTTGGCGCTGAGTTGTGACTCAAAGTCTGGTGCGCCAAATTTGTTTCAGTGAAATCTCCTGACCTCCAAAAATGGAAAATTGCTCAAAAAGGGTCGCCCCAAAGCGCCATATATAGACAGGATGATTTTTTTGCGTGGTTGGGTGTGTTCACGAATGACGGAACCATCAGTTTGGACTAGGTGAGGATGGGTGACCATCTAGGAAGCCATACACAAGCAGACAGCAGGCTCTGCACCAGGGATGGTCATCACATGGTACCCCTTACAGCAAAGCTATCATCACATCAGCAGAAACAGCACGGTGGTTGATGCTTCGTCGCCATGGAGGAAGAAGAGTTGAAGGCAAACGGAGGGCAGCGTTCACTCGTTGAACCTGAAGTGCAGAAGAACATAGAAGAACCTACATGGTTGTTTCTCAAAATAGGGATACCCCAAAAAATGGTTGGTTTATTACTACAAATGAATAATAAAGGATGATTTAGGGGTACCTCTATTTTGAGAAACAACCACATGGAAATGATCCCTGTTGATTGCTATTGGACATTGAACCAACTGATGAATTGCCTAATCAATTAGCAACAATTATCAGTGACAAATGAACCCAGAGTGCAATGGATTTTGAACTGATTCCTGTTTGTAAGTTTGGAAATGCTGACTAGATCGTATAACATCCTTTGAATTTGAATATTATATGCATTGTTCGTGATTCTTCCTTCAGCTTGCAGGGGCCCTCCAGATGTTGCATGATGTTATCATGCGAAGCCTCTAATCAATCGGGTGTATTAATGCCAGAGGGGTCCAAATGATTGATACGTCCTCTGCTTGTTTGACTAATAGACTGGTAAATAATGATGGGTCTCTACAAGTAGAAGTGGCTGATTTGGCCGTGAAGTGTTTGTTTATGCCTAATGTGTGAAAGCGATGGACTCACCAAATCAACGACGGTACCAAGATCAGACTAGAAAGTCAACATTTTTGAGCCAAACAGCCTGCGATGACAAACAATCACACGCATGTAGCTTGACAATGACCCGCAGTTGGGGTACATGGCACAGTCGCAACAACAATCATAGGGCCTCAGCCACCTGCAGGTGATCAGGCTGACCAGGCATGCCTTCCGGGACGACCAGGGACTGCCCCCCAAGGCTCAGATCAGAAGCTTGGAGCAGCGAGAGCTGGCGCAAATGCGCCAAGGACGCGTGGCGGCTGGGACGTTGAGCGGATGTGGCGGCTTGTTGATGTACAAATTATGGGGATAATAGTGATATAATCAGTGATATATAGTTACTATATAAATGGGGATAATAGTGATAATAGTGGTGAATAATAGTGGTGAATAATAGTGGTGAATAATAGAGGATAATAAGCAACAACAGGAGAATAAGTGAATAAGCAACAATAGGAGAATAAGTTGATATAATCAGTGATATATAGTTACTATATAAATGGGGAACAATGGGATGATAAGTTGATAGTAGTGGTGAATGATAGAGGATAATATGCAACAATGGGATAATAAGTTGATAAGCAACAACGGTAAGCAACAATAATGGTTAAACAGCTACTGCTGTACAAATTCATATGCTGCTTGGTGGTTTTGAACATTTTTTCTCCCTAGTAATGAGTAACGAATGGCTGGTTGACTAATATTTTTCACAGGGTTGAAACCACCAACCAGATATAGATATGGGAGGGGTTCTTAAAATGGTGGACCCCAAAATACCCCACAGCTATTGTTGGTTGATTACTAAAAAATGATTGATATAGAGGATGATTTGGGGGAACCCCTATTTTGAGAAACACCCATGTATATAGATATTAAAAAAATGTTGTTTACATACAGTGATTTCATACTACATGTGATTACTATCTTTACTATTAATCATATACTATTGTTAGCACTTTCGATGCTTATATTGCAGAACAGTATCTATTGTTACAATCACATATTGGTATTAATTTTGTATGCATTGGTATAGTTGTATATAGATATATGCATTTGCCTATGTATCTCCACGTTGTAAATAGTGTGTTGATATGTGTGATCATTGATGTTGGGGTCGTTCAAGGTATACCGGGCGATATGGCAAGCCGTGGGGGTATCCAAAGATCGGGATCATCAGCCTCTTCAGGAATCGTCACCGGGATCACATTTTTTGAACCGGAAAAGGCATGCGGTCATAGGGGTCCAGCATAATCTATACTGGGATACAGCCAGAGTAAGAATCAAAATCACTCCAGAAATGATTATACGGGTCATGATTTATTTTACTTCCAGGAAAAAGACCGCAAGAGTCATTTAGGTTCATTGAGATCTATTATTGCAGCAATCATGGAAGCACATTGGTAGACAACGTGTGCTTCTATTGGTGGTGGAGAGACCCTCTGCAGCCAGCACTGCAAACATTTCAAAGAATATCCAACCTGCGGCTACACTACCTTCTAGGGGAGTTTCTTTTGCTAGATTCTGATTCTTTATGTCAATGTATTCTCGGTCTCAGCGCCATTCGCTGTTGGTGTGTGTCACGCCACCATGATTGGTTCGTTATGCCACCTTCGGATGTGTGATTCCACAACGTTGTCGCTTGCGACAGAGCAGTTGCTGATGTCATGATCAGCTGCTGATGGCGAAACGTGGCTCAAGGTATCTATGGCAACGTGGCCTGAAACGAAGCTGTGAGACGAACCCAGTGGCAGAACTGAAGAAACGAATCATAGAGTAATATGAGTAATAGTATTCGTTATTTAAGTATGAGTCATGACTAATAGTGTCGTCAAGATCTATCCTTCTCACTGTATTTTTATTGGGAGTTATAAGAGCTATCAATATCATAGTGGTACGATGTGGTACAAATAGTTATGCATAGCTTATCAAGGAGTACTGCGGTTGAACGGACGCAAGGGAGGCTCCACATCCAGAAATGCCGTTAACAAGTAAAGTCAACTGTTTGTAGAGCAAAGTGTTTGAGCTTTGTTGAATTATTAGAGGAGACATGCCAGGTTGAAATTAGCCAAAGTTGACCCAACAAATTCACAGCCTTAAAGTTGAACTTCAAGGCACAGCAGCAGTTGTTGTGGTAGCCATGGGGCCAAAGAAGGGCAAAAGCAAAGAAAAGAATGGGACCAAGGAGCCAGAACTCAAGGCACCGTCAGCATCAGTGGCGCCTTCCAGTGTGAATTTGTCCTCTGACCTAGCTGACTTGGTGAACAAGAAGATTCGTGAGTTCGAGAAGACCTCTGCAGAGGAGGTTGAAAAGTCCCAAAAGGCACAAAAGTGTCGAGCGCGCACAGCTGCAAAGACAAAGCTGAAAGAAGTCAAGCAGATTGTTTCTGGCACATCAACAGATGCTGAAAAGGTGGATCTCCTAATGGAACGCATGGATGTGGAACAGGCTGAGGCTGGCAACTTGGAAACGGAAGCTGAGTCCAAAATGAAGGATTTGACAGAAGTGGAAGAGCAGGCGGAAAATGCGCAAGCTGAGCTTTCCAAGTCTGTGTCCACCAAATCCAAGTTGGAATCCCTCTTCCGGCAGTTGCAGCAACAAACTGCCACACTGACAGAAGAAAGAAGGCAGATGACAGAAGCAGAAAGACAGCGAAGGCAGGACTTGGCAGATGAATTTCAGCAAACCATCTCCGACGTCAAAATGAAAATGGACCAGCAGGCCAGTGAACGGTCAAGGCTTGCCTTGGAGAATGAGGTTCTGAGAACCAGATTCAAGGAGTTCTTTGAGAAGTATGATGCACGTGAAAAAGATCTGGCAGAGCAACAAAAGTCGCGAGATACTGAGCTGAAAGCCTTTGAGCAAAAGCTCAGTGATGCGGCTCATGCCTACCGCTTTGAGGCTGAACGAGAACGAAAGGCACAAATGGAGAACGATCAGCTGAATAGTGCAGAACAAGCATTGAGGCAACAGCTTCAAACTTATGGTGCAAAGTTTCAGCATTTCCAGGATGCTTTGTCGAAATCCGACAAGGTTCTTGGCCAATACAAGAGGCAGAAAGGCAAGATGCAAAGAAGAGCCGAGGTCTTGGAGAAGGAGAACGCGGAGTTGCGTGTGCGCAACGAGCGGAAGGAAGCGCAGCTGCAAAAGGACAGAGATGCGCTCGTCAAAGAGAAAGCATCGATGCAGGAGCGTTGCAAAGCCTTGCAGACAGAGCGGCAGCAATTAAGCGAGCAGCTGCAACGTGACACGGGCGACACGGCTGTTCGCAATGGCAAAGCCTAGTTGAATTAGTATGACGCAAAAACGCGCGGATGATGTTGAAAAAAAAGGTTCCGTCACAGATGTTCCAAATCGCATGACTTCATCCCAGATGCTTCGATGGGATTAATCGAAATTGATCAACAGTGACCATCAACTGCCATGAATCATTGAATCATGATTAATCCTCATTGATCATTATGAACACGTATCAACCATCATGAACCACTTGTAACCATGCTTGATCATCCATGAATCATTACAAACCACCGCTAGCAACTATCATTGACTTCCCATGAGCAAAAACGACTCTCACCCTGAACGATGCTTCACTGAACGGTTCGCCGTGAGCTGGTCACCGGGTTGGTTGGTCGGCAGGCGCCATCCTGCAGAGCAAGGTGGAGGAAGCGACTGCGCGGCTTCTGCAACTGCAGCGCGACCTGGAGGCCACGGGGGTGCCATGGTGACCTGAGATCCATAGCTTCGATAAAATGAGAGGTGGATGATGGTTAAGAAAGATTTATAAACATATGTGTACAGTATTTGTATGTGTATATGATGTATATGATTTGTTGCATATACATAATGATACATATATATATATGCATATGCACATACAAACGCATGTACATATTATCATATCATGATGATACGCCAGCTATGATAAGATACAATACGACATGAGCGCCATGTACTTTGCGAAGCTTTCACGAAACCTGTGCAATCAATCGGACACAAACTGGCACCGATATCCCCCCAAAAGAAGCGCTGGCTAATCAGAAAACCCTGACCAGACTCCCATTCACATAGCAACAACAAAACTGGCTAGTTCATGTTGCTGCTTGGTGGTCTCAAGCGTTTTCTGTTTTGTGCCCTTTGGCTGGCATCATTCTGCAATCTGAGTAACATAAGTAGCAAGTACGGGGGGGCGGTCTTGTTAAAACTACCTACCTACATTTCGCACGAGTCATCCTCCACTGCGGGAAAAGGAGCATTGCCAGCCGCAATCTCTGACAGAGACCCGCGAGGCTTATGTGTTGGCAAAGAGTCTAGCTGAGTGGCGCTGATCATCCCTTGGCTCGCGGTTTCACCGGTGGAATGCTGTGGCCAGGCTCGTCAGGCACAGCTGCTGAAGGAGCATGAAGAGGAACAGATGAGACGAGAGCAGGAGGCAAGAGCTCACAGCGTCAGCAGTTGATGGCTGGTGATTCGCTGGCAGTGCTGGTGATTCTACTGGTGCTTTGTATTCTACCACCTGGCAGTGCTGGTAAGTCTGACATAATGAGAATCGCTGGGTTGGTTGGTGGGAAAACCTCCAGGAAAGCTTTGTTCTGATCATAGGGAGTCCCTACAGATTTTCCTATTTCTGCGAGATGATCCGATCCACGAAGTTCTTTGGAGATCAACCTGTAGCACCACTGGTCCTCAGTCATTGCCAAGAGTTTGTTGCTTGATGACATGATGAACCGTGGTGATCCTCGGTGGATTTCATGTTTGATGCACCACTGTCAATCAGCGCCGTTCGGTCAAGCAGCTCGCTTGGTGTTGACCTCGGAATGGCAACGCTTCAGGCGGTCCTGCGGTTGGAGGAAGACCTACAGAAACGGCGTCCTGACTGGACGGGATGGCGCAACCAGACCCCAGGGTAGATATGGTTGATTAACACCGGTCGATAATGATTCATGGTCGATAATAATTGATAGTGGTCGACTATAAATGACTAATAGTGGTTAATGATGGTTCATTGGGTGTTTCTCAAAATAGGTGCCCCCCCAAAGCTATGTTTGGTTCATTAGTTAGAAAAGATGGTCTGGAAGTACCTCTATTTTGAGAAACCGCCATGACGAAATCAGAGCCCAGAGGGTTGGTGAATATGGTCATCATTAAGATGGGGGCCACCAGTATTCCCACCACTTGAGGCCCAATTAAAGCAAAGTTGGACCAAACATGTGCCAAGTTGCACAAGCGCCTTTCCGCAACCGCTCAAAAAAGCAACACCCCAAAGCATGTTGGTTCAATTTTTGGAAGTTTCTTTTCAAAATAGATCAGCTAGGAAGATTCACAGACCATAACATTCCTAACATGGAATCTATTCAACGTGCTGATTACCTACTCTAGCACAAGAACAGAGTATGTGTGTTAATCGTTCAAACAAGATTTACATATCACAACGATCCCAACATGGAGCATTAGTGTGTCACTTCAAATTTTGACTTTTCCCTTTTAAGCCTCGGTCAGAAAGACTGACAGACCACAAGGATCCCAACATGGAGCTTCACTATATGTTTTCAATTGTTTAAAGTTTCTTATCAAAAAAGACAGTCAGGAAGACTCACAGACCACAACGTTCTCAACATGAGTCTCACCTCCTCCCTCTCCGTGACAGCCCAAAAAAAGACACTGTTTGAATCTCAATGTTGTTTGATCTCCACAGTATATATCGTCTTCTCTTTTCCACGTCCCTCCGTGAAAGCCAGAGAATTACTTCTGTGTGGGCGGTTCCCCCACGCGAAGCTGGGTGAATACCCACATCATGTGAAGGCGACTCTCGTTCACACTGACTACTTATGTAATATTTGCACACTTAAAGTTTCATAAAGGTTGTTCCCTGCACAGGGAGTCGGATATGCTGCTGTTCAGGGAGTGACAAATCATGACATATCTTTGACATTGAAGCAATTCTTCAACTTTTGGAAGAATCCAACGCGTTCAACGCGCTCAGCGCGTTCCTTCCAGCGGCCCCACGACCCCTGGCCCGGCTCGTTGGCCTTGACCCCTGCGGGGCCGCCCATTGGGGGACGCCCTTTCGGGGTCAGGCTGACGGAGCTGCGAAGCCATGAGTTGGAGCTCGAGAAGTCGCTGCGCTCGGAGCAGAAGCGGAAAAACGACTTGGACGAAGAGGTGCCACCGGGGCTGGTGCCACCGGGGCTGGTGCCGGGGACAGGTGGTCTGGCCCCAACATCCAGTACATCCCAAGGGCATCCAAGGGCTAGGGTTTTTGGGGGTAGAAATCTCTACCCAAAATTGGCAACGCACTGGATGTACACAGTAGTTTGTTGTTTTTGTTGCCTTTTTCGGTCATCCACTACCCAGAAGTCTGGACGGCTTGACGTTCTTGCAAACTGGGTCTAGCGGTACGAACTTGCTCGACCGTACCCTCGAGCAATATCCCAGCTGTTGAACATTCGGCCCAGTCAAGCTGTTGGAGTGCCCGCGTTTGGTGGTCATGGTGACGTTCCAAAAACCATCCATCGATCATTGGTCCAACTGGAGATATGTTCCTGTTCCTATTGGTTGTTTGGCATCATGTTTACAACCCTGTCACCGTTGCGCTTCAGCTTCTTGGCATCGCCTAGTGCCAGGTCGACTATTGGCGACTCTGTGGCCAAGCTCTTCTGAAACGAGCAGGAGCAGGTTGGGAGATCCAAGTGGGGCACGTAGTTGCCATGGGTTGCACAAATCACTGTCGATATTTGTGCCAGGAAACCGACGTTGTGGGATGCTTTGCTTATTTTTACCACTATGCACTATGCACCCAAGCTTCATCAGAGCTTTGGGGTATACAGCTGCCCGCTGCAAATGACAAAGAGAAGCAGCGGTGCCAACTCGTGGATGAGATTAGCCATAAAACACCCAGAGAGTGCCTGGTCATATCCCTATTGTCGCTTGAGTGATGAGTGGTGAGTGTTGCGATTTCCCCTTTGGTAAACCAACCTGGAAGTCAAGAATCACCCATTTTCGATAGATAAACCATCTATAAATTGTGGATGTTCTGCTCCAAATCACCCATTTTCATCCTTTTCAACAGCTAAGCCATCCATGACTGGTGGATTTTCCACTCCCAGTTGTAAGCACCTCCTCGTTTGAAATCGGCTTCGCCAGGTGACCGCAAGGATCAAGCGCTGAAGCAGCAGGATCTGCAGGCGGAGATGAAGGTGCCGAGCGCCGCATGTCCAGTGGCTCGAGGCGCCTGCAAAGATTGGTCATGAATCGTGGTTAGCAACGGTGAATTGAGCCCATCAATGATGGATTGATATGGGTTGCTTATGATTAACTAGTTTCCAATAATGTAGAATCATGAATAATCATGATGATGAATAGTGATTAACAAATGTTGACAATGGGCCAATGGTGAACAAGTCACCCAGTTGTCGATCATCATTGACCATCATTTGATTCGGCTGTTCACCAGGGCACCCCGAGCCCACAGGTGTGATGAAAAGATCAACCCTTATCAACCACTGAAAGGCTCCGCCTTGCATGCTTGATCAGCGATCACAATATCATCAAGCATTCTGAAGCACGAATCAGCCATGATTAACAGTTCATGCCAAGCATTATTGACCATCAACGATGAAATGACCACGATTATCGGTTAATAGATGATGGCTAAACCACGATCAAGACTACTGACCATTGATGGGTTGTCAATAATCAATGATATTCAATGGATTTATGTCCACCACTAGAAATGATTCCAGGATATTCCATGAATGATTCCACATATCTAGCTAGAATATGCTAGAATCAAACTAGGAGTAATTGTATAATCACAAGCAAAACCAGCATAAGAGCCATGAATCACTACCCAGCTGAAGCACTGCTTGATCCGCAGGCCATGGAAGCTCAAGGACATGAGCTCCGACTACGCATCAAGGCACGACCAGAGAAACCACTGTGGGGCAACCAGCAACCAGCAGCCAGTCCATAGTGGTTGATAATGGCTAGTTAATGGTTGATGAATGATTTGTTAGCTAATAGTTGCTAGTAGTGGTTGATAATGATTGTATAGTAAATGGTTGATGATGGTTCGTAATGATGGATAATGATAATGGTCAATAGTGGTTGATCATGATTGGTTAAGAACCATTTTTATGGCTGGTCGATAGTTATGGTTGATAGCAGTGGTTGACTATGCTTAAAAGCAACCAGCCATAACGATTAAGGAAAGCTGCTCATGGCGGTTGATGGTCGTTGGCTAATGTTCATAGTTGCTGATTGGGGCAATTGGAATGGTTGCGCTGAAAAGCTGCGTTCCGCCCATACGCAAGCAGCCAGCTAAGCATAAAATGTATCTCCAGCTTGCAGATGCTAAAGGACAGACGGCCGACCTTGCAGCGCAAGCACTTGGAGAAACAGCCAACAAAATGCAGCGATCGCATCAGTTCAGAGTAAGGGATGGTTTTTGGTAGCAGCGCATGCATGCCATGTCAGGTCTTTGTTCCAAAATCTAGGACCTAGTTGCCTTACAAAGGAGTTATCAAGCTGGCCCATGTTACGTCCAACTCGATGATGACGAGGGCGATGATATGCGATAATGGTGAGGGTACAGGTTCCCCGTTCATAGGGGGCTCTGGGCAGGAAGTGGAGCGAATGGTGGCTCTCGGCGGCGCCCAAGAAGTGGAGCTGGTGACCAAAAACCACGGGCTGGCGCACAGTTGGGGGGCCAAGGCAACAGCTAAGGGTGGATGGGGTGCTGGGTGCATCAACCTACATGATTTCATGGCGAATCCATGCTGGAAACCCCAAATGATGGCCGTGGTGTCGGATGCCCACCCCCCAAATGATGTTTTGTAACAAAAATGGTTGTCATACCCATCACGCCCAGATATTTGTTTTATGCTCACCACCCCCCCAATGATGCCTGCCCAATGATGACCAGCTTTCTCAAAATAGGGGACTCCCAAAATAATCCAAGTCATTAACCATTGATTAGTAATAAACCATCCATAACTTTGAGGTTCCCCTGTGGATGAAACCACTTTGCTCCCTGGTGTACTATCATTACTTCACCCCCATATTCTCTATGAATTTGTTGATTAACGATTTGGAATCAATTGTTATTCCATAATTAGCCATAATCATTAATCAACCATGGTTCCCCCTATTTTTGTTGGTCATTTATCCCCCATTGTTGATCATTGACCATGTTGTTAATCAACCATTATTAATTTATCCGATATTCCTATTGTTAACCATCATTAACCATGTTGTTAAATGACCATGTTGATCATTAACCATGTAGTTAATCATCCATGATTAAAATTCTAACACATTATGACCATTTTTTTCATTAATGATTCATCAAACATTATTAACCATCATTAATGACAATAATGGTCATTATTGTCATTCATAACCATTATTGTCATTAATGACCATTATTAACCATCATTATCCCCCATGATTGTTGATTAATACTGACTGGCCGTTTTCAGATCCACCGCCGCTCAGGCCTTGCACTGGCCCAGCAGACGCAAGCTGCTTCACAGGCCAAGGCCGGGCGCTTCCCAGTGCCATGGCTGGTACATCAATCACTAACTGCGGGGAAGCCGGGCTGGGAACCCCCAAAATGGTAAGTTTAGAGTGGCTCATCATGGTCAACAATGGTTATGTACAAGGGGATGACATGCTACAATAGGGGATATACCAGCTTTAATTGTTGGGTTATTAGTATAGATTCTATAAATGGCTATGAATTGATGATTTGGGAGTACCCCTATGACTTGAGAAACAGACATATTTGGAAGGAATGTGAGTTTCGAATGAACGAAGGATTTGGTTATTGGGATTTGAACCAAACATATAAGGATGCCCCAAAGTTAGAGTTGGGTCAGTGGACATCCCAATGATCAAATAGATATTCCTTAGAAGTTGGAATTTCAACTTCTAAGGTATCGACAGTTGGAATGCTTAGAAGTTGGAATGCTTATCTGGAAGTTGGAATGAGGAGATGGATACTTAAGCAGTTGGGAATATGGGATGTTGGCCCCAAGTGGTGTGTAGACGCTTGCAGATCAGCAACAACACCAATGTGGCAATGTGGTAGCAATAACGAATGACGCCCGAAATCATCCAAGGTCAATGGTCGATCCCAAGCATGACTCATACTTCCTTTTGGTGAATGGTAGATCGGTAGATCCACTAGGAATCCACCGGAAGTTTGCCATAAACCATTGATTCGGAAGGAAGCTTCACCATCAATTAATGATTAATGATTACTTGACCATGAATCAAAGTCACACATCTATGGTTTAACCTATGGTTCATCAACCATCCGTTAACCATCATATGGTTAATCAACCAGTTCACCATCATGAATCACCATGACATCCCCCTGTCGTTGTTGGTCCCTAGCTGCCAGGTGGGACATCTGCAGCTGGAGCTCCAACAAGCCCAGGCGCGGCGCGTGCAACCAGCGGAGCAGACCCCCGCATTGTGCAGAGCTGTGGCTTCCGCAGGAGTTATTTTTGGATCCAGATGGGTGGTTAATGATGGTTAATAATGGATAATGATGGATACTAATTGGGCATAATCACCAACAATAATGGTTGATATTGGTTAATAATTGTGGATGATTAATTATTGATAATCGTTAGTAATAATCAACATCCAACCATGTTAACAATTATTTTTGGTACTCGTACCGTAATCATGGTGGATGATGATTATTAATTGTTTGATGATAAGGGATAGTCACCATCAATAATGGTTAATATGGATCCATACGGCGAGCTCGGTCAATACCAATCAACCAACCTTACGGGTGAATTCTGGCTGGTTGACGGTCAATAATTAACAGGGGGATAATACACCAACAAAAATAGGGGATGTACCAGCTGACCATCCATTTTATGGGGGAGAGTAACTAAGACTAGTTGGAAAACAATGGTTAGTGATGGTACACCAGGGGTAGTACTGACCCACAGCCATATGAATAACCCCCTAGTAGAGAATGATAGCCAACAATCGTAGGGAATGTAGGGAATATGTTGGTAGATCACGAACTATTTGAGGTAAACTAATGGTGGTTGATCAATATGGCTCTACCATCATTCACCATCCTTGACTATAGATTACGGACCAATCATAGCAGATGATGATGAATAATACTCCATCATGATTTGATGGCTCATGACGATTGTAGCTTGGTCTTCTAGTCAGGGCCAAACGACGGCAAGTTGCGGGACATTATCGCAGGAGATCACACTGCCTGAGATGCGGCCCCACATATTTTAAAGCAAATGTTTCCTTAACTGCACAGGATTTGCACCTTTTAGGTGTTTGACATTGCGATCTTCAGGTTTGAACTTGAAAAAAACTCTGCGCCTTGAGGATCTAAACAACTTGAACAAGCTCATCCTTAGGAGGAAAGTGTGGATCTACTTTCCAGGTAAACTTCCATGTCTGTATCAGTGCTTGTCCCATTGCAGGTGGAGGCAGCGAAAACAGCTGTCAGTGCAGGGCCAAGACACAATGCTCAGTGGTCAACTTCTCAAGCTTCAAAAAGATTCACGAGTTTGCTTCCAAGACTGCTCGGGACGTTGAGCTCATCCCCGATTTAGTGTTTTCTCAAGCCATAGGGCCATAGGGAACTCCAAAGTCATAGATGGTTCATTACTATAATTGGTTTCTATTAGATGATTGGGGGGTCCCATACTTTAAGAAACGCCGAACCACTCATGCCAAATAATTGCAGCCTAGGCCCAGAGGCTATCGAAGAAGGCTTCGGGCAGGAGGAAGTGGAGTACTGGAGGAGACCGAGTTTCTGCAATTGTGGGTCACTCTAACGGCAAAAAACCTTTCGGCATCTCATTCTGGCCCACTATCAATGAGTTGATGGAAAAAAATCCCGCTCCCGATGATATGAAACTACTAGTAGTGAAAGGTATCAAAAAGTAATAAGATAAAGCAGCACTCTCAGGTGCTTGGCAGTCGACTTCTTGTAGTATGGGTCAGAAATGGGGTACCTATCGGCAGAAATTCGATGGTGGGGAAGGTTGGCCCCTCGCTGGGCTTCCAGCCCCTTGGGGCCCCTTGGGCTGGTGACATCCCCAGGAGAAAGAAGCAAGACAAGGTCACAGAGGCCAACGGAGCAGCACCGTGAAATGTGCAACACTTCTTCTTTGGTCCGGTTGTGCGAGGTAGGCTACCGTGGAAGGACCAATTCATTGCGAAGTGAAGCGTGTTTGGAGTGATGTCTGGCACTTTGAACATACTCCTTTTATCTCCTGTTCGAATGAGTGATTTCTTGGGAACCTGAATTTTTTGGGGAGTCACCCTCCAACTCACCAAGACCTAGCAACCGGGAAAAGAGTCCTGATGAGATTTGCGAAGTGAATTATGTGGAGTTCAGGAATGATCCAAATGCAACTTAGGGACATGAATGGGATATCATTGCAAAACATGCTGATACATTCATTGCTGTAGTTGTGGTATGTTGTGGTATCCCCAGTAGCTGTTGGTCTCCCCACTAGTTTCTGGTAGTTAGCTGTACGGTTCGTTAGATCCGCCTCGCAGCCAGGTGGAAAGACTTAGCCACGAGCAACGCCGTTTGAAAGCTGTGCTGTTACGCTCGGGGCCATCCACAGATGTAGATGTGACCCAGTACCTGTCAACAAGGCACGAAATCCTGTGCTGCACGAGACTGCGTCGAAAGGCTTTTACACATATATTTGATCATATGTTATATGTGATAGTGTTATACCTTGAGTTATATGTAACTAATCGTAATATACATTCATATGCTCAAATTAGAAATATATGTATACACATTTGATATGCATACATGTACATCATCATGTCGTGTTTCTATCTTTATAGATATATGAATTTGCACTAATATGTACCGATACTACTAGATATTGTATAATTAAAATTAATTAAATGTATGATGTGCTTTGAATGGGGGTATCTATCTAAGGTAACCCCAAACTGGCAGTACTTGTGATTCTAGTATTTGGGCACACTATGAAACTTTGCATGACATGATATATTATTGTGACTCTTTGCGGGTGGGTCAAGTTCATTCGACAGTGGTGCAAATGAGATGCTAAAGTGGTTGCACACTTGTTTGTTGAAACTGGCAAATAAGAGTCATTTGATGACGTTCTGCGTGACTATGCATAGTGAGAACCCTCCAAGATGTTTCAGCTGGCCAAACGGAAACCGGTTTCAACACTTGACCATAGTCGATTCACCCCCGATCCATGTAGAAGGAGAATGAAGCCTAGCTGGAATGTGACTGTACAGAAACGGGATGTCTTCCAACCCATTCCCATCCATCCGAGGGAAACAAAGAAGGTGCCGTCCAGTTTTTATGTTTTTGCAAAGCGGAACCTGCTTGTTTGACAATTGAAATACATGTAGATGAACTGTTTTGGACATACAACTAGAAGTGCTACACCAGCCATGTATAGAAATGCTACACCAGCCTTCCCTTGGATCCTGGCTTGTAGTGACTGAGTCCTAGCCGAAGGACAGCCCCAAGTCATTGCAGGGGCTGCGGTACGCTGGACGAGTTCATTAGTTGGTTTGCAACGTCCCTCTTCAAATCTGCCTTCATCCGTCGGGCTTTTTGCGCAGGACTCAGCGGTGCATGGGGGTGATGAGAGGTGTGATGGCATGAGCCAGTGATAAAAGTGTTGATGGTGCCATGTGTGGTGCGTGCTATACTACCAAAGCTGTGAGTATAGAACCAGCTCAAAGATTGACACAACACTGGCTTTGTCATGGGGAAATTGCCCGCTGCTGTCACAGAGCTCGCCTATCAAGAGCGGAGTTGCTGATTTGGCAGGTCATCCAAACTTATGCTTGACAATGGTTAATAAGTGTTAATGATGATTGGTGATGAAGCTGTCAAATAGATCGATGTGATAATGACTGTTAGGTGGTTAATGGTCTCACTGTTAGGTGGTTCATGAGATCGTCTCATCCTGTCAAGTAGATGGTTAATACATGTTAATATTTGGTCAGCAGTTCGTGAAAATTGGTCACAAGAATCGCTCAAAAGCTTCGTCCATCGCATGTAACTAGGCGAATTGTTAGCCAGCCATTTGCCATTGCAAGTAGTTGGCTTGTACTGTAATTGGTCAATGCTTGGTCATAATCTTGGTCATAAATGAAAACTAACCAAGTTGATTATTTACCAACCATCGGTCCGTTGTCAGCAACGGGCTGGTTATATGGTCAAACGGTTGGTGCACAGCTCAAGCTCAAACGCCTTAGGTGTTCATCTTTTCGTGTTGTACAGCTGGATTATTTTCCTGTTATGGTGGATTTCGAATCGAACATAAAAAATAATCTTAAAAAGTTGAAAAAAATTAGGAAATAGATATATATATATATATGTATATTTACATATATATGATATATGTGGTCTCCTGTTCCGTGTTGGTCCCCCCCCCTCCCACCCCCGAACCCAAATTCCATGCTATTTGCAGCATATTTTGGAGCCTCTCCCTCGTGTTTGGACGCTATTTACAATATTCTGGCGCCTTACTCTTGCATTTCCATGCTATTTGCAACATTTTGATGTTTTAACCTCCTATTTACATGTTATTTACAATACTTCGGACCTATACATATTACATAAATACCTATATAAAATTTAAAAATTATTTATATATTATTAAATATATAAATATATATATATATAATATTAAAAAAATATTAAATCAAATAAATAAAATTAATAATTAATCTAAATAAAATAATTAATATAAAATTCTTAAAAATATAATATTATATAATTAAATTTTAAAAAATATTATATAATAAAATAAACTATAAATTAATATTATATAAAATAATATAATAAAATATAAAATAATTAATTTAAAATAATTTTAAAAAAAATAATTTAATATAAAATAATTAAATATAATATAATATTATAAATATTAATGTAATATTTTTTAAATT
>VSDK01012949.1:162590-177953 GCA_009767595.1 Symbiodinium kawagutii | reverse complement strand
ATATTTATATTATTTTATTTTTTTATTTATTTAAATATTTATTTTAATTTTTTAATTAATATTATAATTAAATTTTTTTATTATATTATAAAATATATTATTAATTAAATATAAATTAAAAAATTAATAGTCGATAAATATATTATATAATTAAAATAAATAATACAATTAATAAAATATTAATATTTATTTAATTATTCCGGTTTAGGTAAAAAAAATATTAAAAATTCGGCCGATATGGGTATAAAAATGGCCAAACCCCAAAAATAATAAAACCGAATTAAATCAGAAAATCCAACCAATACTTCCAAGAACAAAAAAGCACACAAAACGATGGTTAAACAAAGATTAAAAACGAGTCGTCCTGTAGTAAAGTCCAAATACCATCAGGTTGAAATGGTGGTAAAACCCCAATATATCATATAAAAGCCCAAAAAGCTCCAAATAAGAGGTAACATTCCAATAAATATGGAAGCCAGAGGTAATTACTCTGGCCATCCAATGGAGGTGCCCAAGCTGGAGGGACCCAAGCCACTCCAAGAGTTACCTGGCAAAGGAGGGGCAAGGGACAATAAAGAGGTCTGGACGGAAAGTGGCGGGTATACGAACTGGTGCCTGCGGGGCAATGTCTCCCTGGAAGACTGAAACAGGTCGTAATACCTCCCCACCTATTCATTGGCGAAAATGCGAACCACTCCAACCTGATAGGAGGCAAGTTGAGTCGCGGCCTGACACAAAAGATCAACCTGAGTAACCAAGCCTGTGAAGAGGGGGCGCACCAGTGACTTGGCAGATTCACGGGCCACCCTGTCCACCCAGCCATTGAACCAAGCGTGGACACATTCCATACCTGCTTGCCGACGGTAATCACGGTGCAAGGGCACCCAAGAAACGGTACACTGGCCGGGCAGGGCGCCCTGAAGGCCGACCCAAAGGTCCAAATGCCGCTGGGGCAAGGTGGAGGAAAGACCTTGTTGAGCACACTGCAAGAGGCGACGGGCCACCTTGACAAAGGCGAGACAGTCCGAGTGCAGATGGACAACCCTGTGACTGGCAAGGGCCACAGTTCCCGCCAGCAGCTCAGCCCTGAAGGGTGTCTGAAGAGAGCCGGGCACTCGACCATGCCAAACAACCTCGCATGTCCCATCAGATGAGGCGCGTATGACAGCGGCAGCAGCCAAAGAAGCATGTTTGCACTTGGGACGCAAGCACGCACCATCACTCCACAAAAAAAAGGAACCACAAGAACGAGACAGCCCTTGGGCATGAGCATATATACCCGAGTCCGCAGGACACCTTTTTTTGGACGTGTGTTTGAAGAACATCAGATTGCGTCAAAGTGGGGCAAGTGCAGCAACAACAACAACAACAACAACAACAACAACAACAACAACAAGAACAAGAACAAGGCAAAATAAGGTTCGCGACAAACCAGAAAGTGCGAGCTGACGTGAAGACAAGAACCACCAGCAACAAAGAACGTCCACGGAGAAACGTTGAACAATCTAGCTGCGGAAAACAACAACAAACCGGTAGCACAACTAATAACATTAGATATGAGTCATAAGTTCCATGACTCTGCACTTAGGACCTAGGAGTTGAAAGAGGTACTCCGCCAAGATGGACCGTGTTTGTGCAAATGTACACGCGATCGTGCCGAATATAACCGCACGTTGCTTCCACCTCTTTCTTAAGTATAGAGTATAGAGGTGTCATGAGAACCGAGCGAATAGCAACGCTTGCACATGTTGGGGACCAGCTGTTTCCAAACGTAATCTCACAATGCCATGACTGACCAAAATCGCATCTGTGGCAAACGGTCAAAAAGGTGAAATTGACGTGAAACAGGAAAATCCTGCACCCAGGGGCCAGAACCGCTGATCTCCTGTGAAACAAACTGCTCGATCTTGCGGAATGACCCAGCTGCAAGCTACCGCAAACTGAAAACGCAGAACTTTGACACTAGAAGGTTGTTAGCCACTCACCGGTTTGTCATTCAGCCAGATTATATAGTACAGTAATATAGTGTTAAGTCAGTGCAAGTCAATTTTGTCAAGTAAGAAATGAAACAGCGAAAAAAGCAAAACATAGACAAGGACAGAGACATAAACAAATGATAAGTACCAGTTATGGTTGATGGAAAACAATACCTCCCAGACTCGCAAGAGTATCAATGGTTGGCAGCATGCTGCGATTTCCTCACATGTCCTATATATGGGCAAGCTATGTAGGACATCTTCAAAACAGCATAAAATTACAATATCTATTAGATCAGATTCCAATTTACATCAAACTCTATAATCTGAAAACAGTCGGTCAGTGATCTTTTTACCGGTGAAATTTTCATGCTCACTTCCAGAACTGGCTCGATCTTGTATCTTGGTGAGTTCCGCAAATGTGGCGGAGTATTTACATGGCTGCGGAAGTTTCTTATGGATGGGAAACTTACGTTTCCAGCCCGGGTAATGACATGCGGTCGCCCGCATAGTTTTATTGAGACTGGCTATTTATACGCGTAGTTGCGTAGTACGCGGCAGTGTCACTACATGCCCATGGTTCGAGAGGAATATGAAAGGGACATGTAATTTGATTGCTATTCCTGTTGCGGTACACACACATGTGTCTGGAGATGCAATATGGCATGTTGACTCATTGTGACTTATCACTGCTGCTTTACTTTTGATAAGACTAACAGCGGATTTGTTTTCAACAACAGCACATATCATATGAAGAATAACAAGCAACAAACATATTCATTGTTTTAGAATCAAACATGAAAAGAAAATTAGATCATATGTTATCATTGCAATATGGTTGCTTTGACATACAGTTTCTTTCTAATAGATAATAAACCTTAGACAATTATAACGATGTTGCCTAAGAAGAGGTCTATTTACATTGGCCAGCTTATGTAGTTATATGCCCCAGGCCATGTATTTACATAAATAGTTACGCAAACCCAGTTCAGTACTGACTTCCTAAACAGAAATGGAAAATAAAGAGGCCACAGATTCTTTTAATATCTATTCATATAATTTGAATATATATTACTATAAATAATGAAATTTAATATGAAATCAAAAATATTCAATAAATCAATATATAGGAATATAAATGCTAGTACATGCCTAGTATGAAGTCAGTGTTTTCGTAATGTTTTACTTAGCTCAGGTATGGCCCGCTTCATAACGAAAAGGAAAGATATGAAAAAGCAAAACAGCAGGCCCTCTTGAAGAAGAACTTCCTTAACAGGATTTTTGCGATCCTTGTATTTTTAATTTGATATCTTATTTTTTTCCGGAGGGAAATATTGAGGTGCCTGATTTTGGCGGGAAACATATCTTGACATATCAATTACAAAATTGCATATAATCTTGATTTCAAAATCAATGTACGCGCGCTCTTTCCATGGGGAAGGTCATCGAAAATCAATCCGCAGGTTGTGGCTTCATCGCTGGGAAAAGGATCACTTCCTTAATGTTGTTCTTGTCTGCCAAAAACATGACCTCAGCCATGGCAAAGCATGACAAAGCATGGCAAACAGACTCGCACCATGGAATGAAGCGGTTGCGGCAGCAACATCAGCAACACACAGCCACCAGTTCAGCCATGCTGCAAGGCGATCGATGCCGCAACCACAGCCACCAGTGGGTGGAAGGCCATGTTCCAGTGCAGTAACAAAACCTTGATCCACATTTTGAGCCTCCTGCATGGCACCCAGCGCCCGCACAAGCACGATGCAGTGATGGTTCCAGATTTCATAGGTGGCAATGGGTCAAAACCCTGTACCCCTGCTTCCCCCATCATTCACGATTGTTTTCCCTATTGTTGTTGCTGACTATCCCCCATTTTTTGCCATGGACTATGCCCCATTCGTTGGTTGATTAATATTGATCCATACCCAGGTTGCACTTTCACCAGGACACCCTGAAGCAAAGCGTTTCTGTCCCAACTGCGCGGCCAGTCCTCGTCACCTTGGCTCTTCGCCAACGCTTGGTCCTGGCAGCAACAAGCTGGACCCTTTCAGCGAAGCTGTGCGCCACCCTGTTCCTGGAAGCAAGCCAGCTGCCGTTCGGGATCATTCAACTCAGTGTATGCGTTGCAGAGTTCCTGGCCAGGTCACCGTGTCCCTCAAACTCTCCAGGTGCTCGGCATGTGCCTCCCCTGTCTCCCTAGACCCTGTCAGTCATGTTTGCAAATGTTCGTTACTTTTCTGAGTCCTTCAGCCCGTCACCTGTTCTTTCAGCACATCTCAGCATGTCTTATCACATGTCTTAGTGGAGGTGCCCCATACTGACACCCGAGGTGGTTGGAAATCCTAGAAGTTCCCAAGCCTTGCCCATGACGAACATCTCAAAGCGTTCTGTGAGGCCTTTCTTGCTGCGATGCCACTTGGCCAGTGGACTCATCACCTCCACAATTCCCCAGAGCTGGTCAGCCATGCCTGTAAGGTGGGCCTATAAGGTGGGGGATGGCCGGGGATAGCCCCATATTCATCGAAGGAAGTTTAGAAGTCTAACTTCCGACAATATGGACAACTCAGCTAGGGTAGATCGCCTGAGCAGATGTGTGAAAGAAGAGATGTGCGAAAGAAGAGATGTGAGCAGATGTGTGAAAGAAGAGATGTGTGAAAGAAGAGATGTGTGAAAGATGAGAATGCGAGCGCGCCAAAATGTTAGGAAAGTCGCGAAATGCTGTGTTTTGCAAAGTTTTGTGCCTCAGGAGGGTCCAGAAGGGTACCTCGCTAAAGCGGCGGGTGCGGACCACTGTGGCGGAAGGTGTGTGCCAAAATCGTGAAAAAACCTAGGCGCGAAGCACATTTGGAAGTCAAAATCGTAAAAACATGTCAGTGTCGGAGCACTTTTGGAAGTTGCAACTTGCAAAATCGTTCCAAAATCTAGGCGCGAAGCACATTTGGAAGTCAAAATCGTAAAAACACTACATGTTCGGAGCACTTTTGATGACTCATGATTCTCAAAACTGGCACGCTGCCTGCGCGCGAAGCAAATTTTTAAGATAAAATCTTGTACCAAAATAAAAACTGCAATTTTACTAGCGTTTCGGGCCACTTTTCGGAGATGTCATATGATCATGAAAATTGGCACGCCGCCTGCGCGCGAAGCACATTCTCACGTCCGAAGTCGCAAAAACTCGTGGTTTTTAACAAGTTTTGAAAGTTGCATGTCCGAAAAAGTGCACGCGGCCAGGGCGAGAAGCACATTTTGAAGCAAATGTGTCAAAACACAGCACGTTTTGACACTTTTTGAACACAGGAGACAAAAGTAGGAAAACACTTGCGTTTCGCGTCACTTTTCGTGATTTATGTGGCCAAAATGTGCACAACGCTTGCGCGCCAAGCACATTTGCAGGTCAAAAGTAGCAAAACACTTGATGATCGGAACACCTTTGCAAGGTCCAATTATCAAAAGTGGCCAAACACCTAGATGCAAAACACTTCATGATCGAAGCACATTTGGAAGGTAAATGAATAGATAGACGAAAGATGGCTAGACAAAGAGGTAGCCAGATAGATCGACAAGTCGATAGTCAGATCGATGGGTGGCTAGATGGATAGTCAGATACATAGATGCATCGATGGATGAATAGATGGATAGATAGATGGATAGATAGATAGATAGATAGAATAGCTAGAATAGATAGATGGAATAGACAGACAATTGGATAGCCAGATTCAGATGGCTAGATGGGTCGATAGATAGACAGATAGGTAGACGAAACGAGAGTCAGATAGAAAAGTAGATAGATAGTCAGGTAGATAGACAGAAAGATAGACAGATGGACACATAGATGATCAGACAAATTATTTGGCAGATAGATAGACAGATAGATAGATAGGCAGGTAGATAAATAGATAGATGGACAGGTAGATAGATAGATACATAGACACAAAGATGACGAGATAGATAGTGAGGTAGATAGAAAGACAAGTACATAGGCAGATAGATAAACGAATAGATCATCAGATAGATAGATAGATAGACAGTCAGACAGACAGAAAGAAAACTGATGCGCTGCCAGTCAAGTGGCCAGATCGATGCTCACATTGTCGCAACCACAACTGCACACTCCTATAGTGCTCCTATCTTGGAAACTTCCGCCACCGCCTTGTGCGGTACTACTTGTATCCATGGTAATCGAGCCTATGGTTGCGTGTTGAGTGTGTGTGTGTGTGTGCAACTGTAAGCTGCAGCACCGTAAAAATCATCGGCCGCACCAGAGGATTAAAGGCGAACACCCGAAAAAACCAACAAGAATGAGATAAGAGGTCATACAATAAACATGGAACACTCCACCAACTTGAGCATCATAGAGCCGTGTGCGCTTTGAGAAGTGGATGCCGCTTCCTTCGCGCTTGGCCTGGGGATGCTCTGTGATGAAGGTGGGGTTGACGATGTGGTCTTCGATGAAATGCCCGCAGAGCCTGGGAGCTCCAGCTGAAGATCCCATGGGCTACTGAACATGGCTGAAGGTTGAACCGTTGTAGGTCATGACTTGGTCATGAGCCGTTGTCATTCCTATCCTAGTCTTCTACCAAGAGTTGGCAGCGCTGATAAGCTCCTACAAAGGTGATTCACTTGCAACTGCAGAAATCTCCTATGTTCGATCCCATGTCCCGTCTCAAGGTTAGATAGATGTGACTTGTGTAAGCCCATTCAAGGCCGGAGTCCAAACCATGAATCCAAACCGCTGGAAATGCTGCCAACTTGGCGTTTCCCAGCGGGCATGCGAACTTTCGGAACACTGGCGCCACGTACTGTACTGTATCCCAAAAAGGGTTGCGTCAAACCCATATATTCATATGAAATACACATACGGACACAATGTTGGTCATATTCAACGCAACTGACATGACCAGTCTCCATAATGACTAGATACTAGATCATAAGTATAACATAGTATAATATAACATAAAATGATATAAAATGAAAAAACATGAAAATTTATGAATAAAACATGAGATGAACTCTTCCATTCAAAGCTGCCAAGTGGCTTATCCAAGAGCCGTGGAGCCGTTCGAGGCGCGGGGCAATCCAGGCGTAGCGACTTCACCAAATCATCCAGGACCTATGACGCTGGACACAGCAGAGCGGGGGGCACCTTAAACCATGAACGTGCGGGACATCCCAAGTCATCTTTTGGCTTCGCTATCCATAAAATACATGGATGCAAACAGGCCCATGATTCATCCGAGTACGGAAAGCCTAACTAGCACTTGCGAGTCTGATGTGTAAGACTTCTTGATGCTGGCTGCATCCTCCCCTCATTCTGAGCCAGTCTTTCCTATTTGCAGGGGGGCTCTTCTTCAGCCCCTGCTGCGGCCTCGCGAGTAGATTCGTCTTCAAAGTTGCGTGGCAAGGCTTTGCCTGTGTGCCTCTCAATCCTGGGTGCATTGCACATTTGCTGCGGATGGCAGGGGAAGATTCTGGGAAGATTCGGTTGCCAATATAATTTTTGCGAAAACCAGCCGTTTGAGACTTCACAACTTTTGCACATTGTCATTCCACATAGCTAGAACCTTCCTGGAGATGGAAGATCAAATTGGACCATCCTCAGCGAGGAAACGATCTAAATATTGAACGTTTGAATTTTCTATCTACTATACAGCCCATCAAGCTGTATATGGTTAACCAATATTAGCCATCGGAATTCACCATAGTTAATCCGAGTGATTAACCATGGTCCCAACCCAAGTTTGATGTGTCGAAGGAGCTCTTCCACCATAGAAATGCGTGGCCATGGGGGTGTGAAGTCGATCGAAACCTCGGCATGTGGGGTGGCGGAACCCCAGGGTAGACCAATTTCGAGAATCTCGCACTCAGCAGCATGGGCCTTGGTCAACTAATCTTTGGTCTACCCTGGGGAAGTGAGCCTTGGTCAACTACTTTTCATGAGCCTTGGTCAACTAGTGTTCATGTGCCTTGGAATCTGGGAAATGCCAGCGAACGAGGGTCTTTCTGCGGCTCTCAGTGGCCCTGCTACTCCCTCAGTCAACTTCAGTCTGCCGAGTTGCGCCCTCCTTCTCTGGTCCATGTGGGTGATATTCAATCCTTAGGTGCCGCAAGTGCAAGCTTCCTCCCTAGGTGATGGAACGTGATGAAATGTGATGGATCTGAGAAATATAAACATATTTATATATATATATATACAAATATATATATATATATATACAAATATATATATATATATATATATATATATATATACAAATATATATATATATATACAAATATATATATATATATATATAAAATATAAGTATCAACATATCTGACAATCATCCGCTCCAAGTAGCACGTAGCCACCCGTCAGTTCCAAGACCATGCTGCTGATGAGCTCCTCGCAGCATGTGTCAAAAACATGAACGCGTCCCTGGGCCAAATCTGCCCTGCTACTGGCATCTTGCGGGAAGTCCACCAGTTTCCCAGCCTCTGTGAGGTTCATCATCTGCTGGTAATCTGCGTAAGCCATGTAGAATTCACAGGTGGTGAACCTTGGGTCTTTTTCTGATGCCAATCTACGCAAGCACCGAATGGTGAGAGGCAGTGGTAAATGTCATCAGGGCAAGCTGCTCAGGATTGTGTGTGAGGTCGATGCCCTCATTGCGAAAGTTACGGCCTATCTCGAAAACGCGGTCAAGGCCACCAATGACTAGCCTCAGGTGCCAGGAACTGCGGTGCCACCTGCTTTTCGCAGTCAGTGCTAACCCTTTTGAGCCGAGGGGATGGCCTGCCCTAGCCCCTTGTGATTTCTCCATGTGGCATCATCAACATTCATGAACCCCATTTAAGCTATTAATCGGCTTAACATGGTTTACAATACACATTCCTCTCCTGAAAATTCTGGCCCCTCAAATTTCACTTCATTCCTCGCCCAGTGGCTGCTTTAAGTAAAGCTCCGGTGCGATTCGCATGTACCTCACGGCCATTGCCACAAGGCACTTGAAGAAAAACTGCTTTCGCAAAGCATCTGTAAGTGCAGGGGGGTGATATCATTTCAGTGCCTGTGCGGTGGAAAATCCATGGTTACCACCCGCAAATTTCAGCACAAATTGCTGGTTGTTTACCTTCACACGTGGTTGGTTGATTGTAGTAATGATCTTGCGGCTGAGGCCGGGCTGAAGCCTAGCTGCAAGTCCATGTCCAACTCGTTGTGTCGGGTAATGAAGGGCTTGGCCGATGCACCACCTGCAATTGCATTCCTTGGCTAATGAGAAGTCTCCAGCCAGCCAAACCAGACATCCAGTCTAGCTGAGTCAAATACACTGCATCTTTGTTAAATGCATCCCTGTCCACTTGAGCATGCTTGGAATCGCCACAGTTCGAGGAGATTTACGTGCAGAGAGGATTAGAACGGAGAGTTCACGCTATTTGGAGAGTCAACACCAGAGCTTAGGGTTGCAACGGTAGATCCGAAGTTGAAGTTGATTGCTTTCAAAATCCTTTGAGTCAAGCATTCATCGCTGATGAGATGTTCAATGCGGACCCCTTTGGAGATCAATGGTCTAGTCTTTCACCAGGAGACACCTTGACACCTCAAAGAAGAAACGCAGCAAAGAGGCATCATTGGCGTTTCAACTTCCAGGAAACCTTTCTCCTGGAGCCACTGGCTGAAACGAATGAGGTGGACCGATGTTGTTTCAAAAGTGTTGACCTGGAATCATCCATAGATGTCGCATGCATTCACTACCATCCCCAAATCTGTGGCACAATCCCTGAGGTAAAACCCACGTCTTAGGAGGGGGAAGTCGCTGCAGTTACGTAGTGGGCATGGGCATACCCACTACCCACTTTGAACGCAGCTCTCCCCAAGCGCAGCGTCCTGAAGATAGCGCCTGATGTAATTGGTAATTGCAGATCTTAGGCGAAAGGTCTTCCGCACATCTTCGTTGATCATCAAATCTAAGTATCCTTGGCACGTTTGGACCCGGCGATTGCATGCAATTTCAGCATGGGGAGAAATTCAGCAACCAGGGGTGGAAGGACCCTGTATCGAGGCAGTGCAGAAACGAGTTTCAGCATCACTCTGCAATATGGATTTTCGGAAAACAAAATTGCCACCTTCACAAACACGTGCACATATGTAGAAAGCTGTCGAAACTAAATCAATGAAACAATGTGTACTTTTACCATGTAGGTCCATGGTGCTTTTGCGATATCTTGTCTCTTGGTCTTTCAGACCTGCCAGCATTGCCATTGACAAATCAAAAAACAACTTCAAATACGCGTGAATGACACTCCGAGCAACGCATTGATCCTGCCTGAATAGTCTTTGGGCAACATATGCAGGCAAGGAGACAGCAGCTTCACTTCCCGGGGGAAGAGCGACAGCTCTCCGCGTTTGGACTTCCCAATGACGCCGCGGACACCAATGATGTCCTCAAATGACCAAGTGCTTGCCAAGACTTGCATTATCTCATGGCCCTTCCATGCACATCTGCATATTTCCAAGGAACTCCGCGATGAATGTTGGCATGGACTTCCTTGAAGTCCTCTCCTTCATGCATTTGAGGGCTGCACATCACCTCGTGTCCATCCGATCAACTGGTTACAGCATGTTGCAGGACGGCTGGGCCCCTGGCCTGGATCCTGTCTTCCCCTTCTGAAAGGTCATAGAACTTCAGTTTTGCCCCCGAGGACCTCAGACTCTTCACTCGGCCGGCAATCCTGAACTCCACCTGGCAGGAACGGATATCCCTGTGAAGGCCAATGGCTCAAGGATGCTCAACTGAATTGAATGTTACTAAAGGGTTGAAGGCGGTTAGCTCTGGCCAATCAGTGGATACTGACCACCAATGGTTACCAACCAGCTAGATCCGTTTCGTCAAAGGTTGGTTGTTGAGTAAAAGAACAAGATTGATGGCTTAGCTTTGGCAGATTCACATCTCTGGAAGATCCGAGCCATGGCAAATAATCTACCCCCAGCAACGTTGACTTTACATCTTCAGGCTGTTGCTCATTCATCGTTCATAGTTCATCATCATCATCATCATCATCATCATCATCATCATCATCATCATCATCATCATCATCATCAATCTGCCTTATGGCAAGTTACTAACCACTTCAACACATCACTATGGCTTGTCCAGAACCATCATGATCTGAAGGTCATCTCCTAGTGGCATTGCCAATTGTTCACCCACAAAAAAAAAAAAAAAACGTCCCCACGGCGACCATCACCTATGAATTGGGCAGACCCTGGCTGCTTTGTCAACACGGTCGGTGACCCACAATGACGAGCTGGCCTCGTCTATTCGAGCACCATCTTCTAAGTCAGAATACTTCGAGATGAGTGCTGCCAAGGAAGTATCAACGTCCCAAGAGTGCGGGTAGGCTTCCACATCAGCCTGCCATGAGCACAGGGCGTAAATCTACCAACGCATCCCTGGCGCTCAGCCGCCTCTTTCAACTGCTTGATCCGGTTTTCCCGGTACGCTGTGGGATCAATGATGGCCTGGCTGCCGCGGCGACTTTGGAATCGCCATGTGCAAAACGTAAATTCCCATTCCAATGGGACACGATGCTGAGAGATCAACTGGCTGTTTGGCAGTGGCGTGAAAGGGAGATTAGAGTGCGGGAGGCTATCATGTGGGGGATTCAGAAGAGTGGTTCATAGACACCTACTTTGTATGTGATGCCCTCTGTTCTAGCACACGAATTTTGTTGAGATGTGCTGGTGGTTGCGTTTGACCCCAGCAAGGAACGCCTCTTCTGTCTGTTTGGCTGCTTTGGCCATTGCAACATGGGCTGCACTGCGGGCATTTCCTCCGGGATTGGCAGATTTTCGGCAGTTAACGAAAACGAAAAAATGCCAACACAGCGGCATATCATTACAAGATTCTGCAGGCATCGAGTGATTAATTCATTCACCGCACGCAAAGCTTCGTCAAAGCACCACTGGTTCCATCTGTGCCTGACCACTGCTGATTGGCGGAAACCCGCCATTGTGGCTTTGGCCCGGGCCAGCGAAAAGTGAAAAGGTATAAGGACCTGGCAATGCCAACTGATGGAAGCAGCGGCTACGAGGACACGCAGCTGGCCTGCATTGAAGGAGTGCCGCAAGCATCAGCCAACTCGCTAGCGCGCACGGAATCCTGCAGAAATCTGCAGAATTGGTGGCAGAAATCACGCCAAAGGGCCACCCATGGAAGGTGTGGAACTGACATGGCACCCGCAGTCAATCGTTGAGAAAAATTGTGACCTTTAAGAAACCCAGGCAGAAAGTAGATCGCAATTGTTGGAGATGCAACTTAACGTAATTTAAGGGGTGAGATTTGGCACAAACATGTTTCCATATTTTTCTATGTGTTTCTATGAGCTTCTATGTTTTCCATATGTTTGTCATTGTTTTTCATGTTGTCTTTCCACATCATCTCTCTCTCCACATCATCTCTGGAGTTTGATGGTCCTGCTGCGCATCTGCGGCATGCGCCCTCAAATACGGCCGAAAACGTGTGGAAAATTGTCTAATTGCTGCTTGGGCGTCACCAGTAACAACTCCGGCATACACATATGTTGGTGACTTGAGGTGTCATGTCCAATTGAGTGTATGTTATGTACACTATCACCATGACATTTCACATGCCTGACGCAGTCAAGCACTTGCTTTCGGAATGTGGAACATACTCCAAACATCCAAAGCCTACCAGTTTGCAGTTCATCCATACTTGCAGCACAGCCATGGAAGTCTGCTAAAGCTGCGATCCAACGGCCAAGACCAGATGTGCACAGCGCATGAGCAAAAAATGATGAATCGACGTGGTGACATGGAGTTTCCGCAAACATACATGGACGGAATGGGACTCAGTATGGGGAAAGGAAATCCCACAACAGAAGGCTGGAACCCAACAGGCAACAACCCACACAGAAGCTGCCCCACAAAACCTGGCAACCACATGCACCAATTTTCTGGGAACTGAAATCAGGTTCCCAGAACCCAGAACAGGGTGGTGTGGATCACCCTAGAAGCTACTTGCGTTGAGACCCCTTAGCTACTCCGGTAGTTGTGAGGGAATTTGTTCGCATACTGCAACGGCGAAAAACACGTACGTCCAAAAATAAGAAGACCAACATCATGTCATTCTAAATGTCAAGGAGTCTGCTGCACACGGTTATCAGAAGCCTAAGTTCCGCCCAGAATCGAACTTTTCAAAGCCTTGCAGACACGGTTTCCGTTCCAACCCATCGTCGGTAACCGATTGTATGCAAATGATTTTCTCCTGGTGTGTGTGTGTGTATGTGTTTATGTGAATGGTAAGGACATGTAAGGACCACATCCAGCCATGGCATACAGGAAGGCCATTGAGCATAGTCCGCTCGGTGCAAATTTCGTTTGGGCAAAGATTCTCAGAGAACTTTGCTGCCTTCAGTAATTATTCAGTTTGGTGGAAGGCTTTGTGTGTGTGTGCAACATTTGTTAGCGGTCCTTTTCACTCGCTCGTTGTAAACATATTGTTGGGACTTGGAAACATGCCGCTTTCACACTCATATGATCTCATATGTTTTCATGGGTTTTTCTTGCTGTTGCTGCCATTCAATTTGAGTCAATTATTTTCATTTGTTCTCTGTTGCTGTTGCATCGGCACAGTGTAGCAGACTTGATGGAATCCAACGTCGCAAACTGCGTATCATGATTGGATGGGTTCGTTCACCAAGGGCCGACTGCCGTGAAACCATGATCAGAATGAGAAGGAAACCGCACCATCCAACCAGTAACCGCTTGGGACATGCAACAACATTTTTCTACACATCGCGTTGCTTCATTGAACTCACGAGCCCCAATTTTGTTGCAATGTGAGACCAACAATGGAGTAGCAAAACAATTTTCGGCACAAACTGGCTCCAAAACCTGGACGACCCGGGCTGAAGTCGGATTATAAATTGACAGAATTCGCAAAACGACAATTTCCGTCGTGTTCAACCTTAAACTGGATGGAGGCAGCGGGAAATATACGGTGGATTACGGTGGATGTCTTTGACAAGATTTTTTCAGGATGATTTTTTTTCAAACGAGAAGACCTTCTCTATATATCTGGTTTCCCCTCTGTGTCCTGACGGGAAAATGGGAGAACTGTTTCACTTGAACTCAACCGGTGCAAAATAAAAAGTTGCCATTCATGTTGATGTTGTTGTTGTTGTTGTTGTTGTTGTTGTTGTTGCTGCTGTTGTTGTTGCTGCTGCTGTTGTTGTTGTCCGTGTTTTTGGCCACATTGCGGACAAGGCATGGTTTTGCTATCTCTTGATCAGAGTTCCCCCTAAAATATCGGAGGAAAGGCCGGCTGCACCCGCCCATCGTATGCAAACTGTTACCCACCACCTTGCGTTGTGATGGTTGTTAGTGATGTTTATTGGTGGTGTCGTCATTGTTGCGGCGCTGTGTGCGCGGCATCGTTGAAGTCCCCATACCAAAACTCGTTGCGAATAGCTGTGGCCAACTCAACCAACATGACTTGGAATGTGCATGTTCTGGAGAAGGCCCCAGCATGTTCTCAAAGAAACATTTGAATTTTCCATGTTCCGATCTGCTGAGTCGATTGCCAAAAAAAAAGGCGGTTGGTACCACACCATGGCCACATGACCAGCGCAAAATACTGCGCTTCTATGCGCTTCTGGGATTCGAAAATTTGAAAGGAAGGAACGCAACGTGACTGGAAGACTCCACTATTGCAATGTTACCTTGGGGACCAATGTGCATGAAAGGCCTGGCCCCATTGCCATTCATATCTTTAAATTATATCCTTCATCCGGTGATTTGGCAACAATGCTAGATGTTTTTTAATGGTTGCCTTCCAACCCCTGATCAGCCCATGACGTTAAGCAAAAGGAAATCTATTTCACAGCTGAGTTGAATGAAGCAATCCAAAAATCGAAATTAGGAAAATGTGTTGATGAAGCAGGCCTACCGGCTGAAATGTTGCAAAATGCGTCGGCACACCGCAGCCGAGTTTCGAAAGCATCCCCTACACGCGTTCAACGGAATTTTGATCCGTGCTGGGATTCCTTCATCATGACAGGAGACACTTTTGAAATGTTGGCGAGGAGGGCACTAACCACTGAATCTCAAAATTTTCGGCCCCTCGCTGGACGTTTTTCCAGGAAAATGTTTGCTTACATGCTGCTGGACCACGATGCAGGGATCAATGCTACGCTCAATCATCGGACGAATGAAATTCCCATTGGAAGATTGGCATGATACAATGTCGCAAATGAAAATAATGAAAATCAAAATGAGCACCTCAATGACAGTTCACTGCATCCTAAGCTGGAGCGCGCAATGGGTTCAAAGGCAATATTCTTTGGCAGGTCACGTCTCCCCTTCGAATTCTGGCGGGGCAACTCATTC
>VSDK01012949.1:116462-162526 GCA_009767595.1 Symbiodinium kawagutii | reverse complement strand
CCTGCTAAAATTTGTTTACCGTTTACCAAATGACTCGCCTGAAAGACATAAAACCGACCGCCTAACCATAATGCCGTTCTGATGGCCAAAAAAACTTTATGATGGAAGGAACTACGACCTCACCGAAGTTGCAAAATAGGTTGGCCATTTGGTGGGAAGCAACTTTGGCACGGGCGTAGCACATCTTCTGTTTTCAACAACACACTTTTCATCAAGGGCATGGGGATAAACAAACATGATAGATTTTCGTGTCTTCTCTACCACTATTTTCCATGGCCGTCATTCGTTGGGTGCTCCCTGCCCCCTGCTACACCCAACCTGCCACCTGCCACGCGCCTCAGTGTCGAAATAACAGAAAAATAGGCGTTTTGCTGCGGATTCCTTTTGAATATGTGCATAAAAAATGGCAGTTTGGTTTTCAAGACAGGGGCCACACAACAAAACGTGACCTGTTTTGCAGGTCAACGGCTCAACATTCGTCAGCCAATTTTTTCAAATTTTAGGGGAAACTTTTTACAACCACAATCATTCACCAACCACTAATATCAATCATCAAAGAGCCATCGACTAATTAGCCCTCTAAGCTGATACTGCAGTTTCCAAGTTTCCGTGGCCTCTTGATTGGCCGCGGGCGGTGACAAAGGCCGATGCGCTACGCACATGCAGAAGTGACGAGCCATCCCACGCGGTGGCCGTGGCAACCCCAACCCCGGTGACGGTTAGCCTATCATTTCTCAATGGCTTACATAGTGAACCTTTCATGTCTAAATGGATTACTTGTTGGAAATGACTGCCTTCCGGCCAGTTCTGTTTGCCGAATGATATCGAATACCGGCTCATGGCTGATGATGGAGAATGATGAAAACCTGAGGTTGTACATAGGCGGTGGCATGGCCAGTCGATGGTCAGCAATTACCAGATGACCATGCATGAGCCATTGAGGCAAACCAAAAAAATATCCCGACGAAGTGGGGAACTTGGCGGATAAATTTGCCCCACCATCACCGGTTATTCTTTTCGTGCTGCGCCGTTTTAAATTCGAAACGACGGTCTTAAAAGGACAGGGGACAAGACCTTGGCAGTTTTCACCCGCCAATGTATGAATTGCAGAAAAATTTGCCAAAACTAATCAAAAATTCAACAATTCAGACTGCGTCACCACTTATATACATGGGCATATATTGTTCCGCAAGTGTTGAACAGCCATTGGTGTCGGAGGGTGGGGGGCGTTCAAAAATGCAGAAAGTGAAGCAATCAATCATATTCAAAAAGTCCGTTGGATTTTCATTGGCATCCACCGGGCTGTTAAAAAAGTTGAACCAAAAAAATTGCAACGATACATTGCAAAGTGTAACTTGTCTGAGTTGATGTCTCAAAATTCACGCAGTCCATGCGAAACTGCGTTCACCAGTTTCACTTACTTGTATTTTCTCGAACACGCCACCTTCAATGAAGCGGATGCACAAATTTGCTTGACCCGCCTGGACAATAAGGAGGTTTCCCACGTGTACAGCTAGGACCGTGAGCAAAACGAAGTTGAATCAATAGTATGATCCCCGTTCTAATTCGACCCTTGAGTTTGACTCCAACATTTTTCAAGAGAAAAACGAACCACCCACACAGAAACCTAGGAGTGGCACTCCGCAAAAATCACAACTCGGGTTTGCCATGTGCCTGAAGGCAAAGTGTCCCAAACACACATGTAAACTCAGCCAGCACCCTAAAACTTGCAGAGTCAGACTGCGCGGGGAAATAATCTAATATAGTCGGACTGTTCTTGGCCCACAATTTTGTTGAGATGGGATCCAACGCAACATTGGCACAGGAATTTTGAATCAAAGCCAAATCGTCGGCAAGGACGGCCTGCAATCAGATGGGGTGATTCGTTATCAAAATTTTCGGTAGAATATTTTCACCAGGAATTGTGGCTGGATGCAGCACAGCACCGGCTTTTACGGTTTGCCGAAGAGCAAGCCTTTGTTCAGTTTTGCCGGTCACTGTGATTCCTGGATTGCCTGTGTCCTTATAGGACCGTAGCCGTCGACTCGAATGGGCGGAAAGCGAAAAAGTCCAATATAACCTATATATTTGCCGAATCTATTTTAGGATGTAAAATAAACATTTTTGACCGATGGAACCGCCATGATAAGAAAAAACGGCGCTTGGTCACGAATAATGATGGCGCGAATCTTTTTGTTTCGTGATCGGACACGTGTAACCGTTTGTTCTCCACCCCTGTGGGCTGGTCATCATGCACTAAAACCACTCGCTGCGTATCCAATATTGTCTCCGGCATGGTTGGGCAATTTGTTTCACAATGGTTCAAATGCTCTTGCGCACATGGGCAATCAGCGCGATCATCCGGCCCCAAATATCATATATCCGTTCCCCGTCGTTAGACATGACCCCTATTTGGTCTGCAGGATTTTCTCGCACGCTGCGAGCTGCAGAGGGCCGAGCCATGAGTACCTTAACTACGTCTGACAAAGAGAGAACTCTTCGACTGACGATGCACATAAACCCTTCAGTTGACACATGCTCAAGGGCTCGAAGGGCAGCATCATCCAACAGAGCCCTCACATTGTACTGATTTGGCGAGACTACGGGTAGAGTCCACAATTGTCCTGCCCAGCCTGCAGCAGTTTGCCAGTTCCCTTGCCGAGGCACAGAATCCTCAACTCCTCCAGTCAAATGATGTGTGACGATGTACCCTTGGTATCCAGTACCCGTGACAATACCTGCATTTCCCATCAATACGGCGGCAACCCCAGGAGATGTAGGAGTTGCCAAGCAAAACACAGTGGAAGCTCCATCAAGCACTTGGAATCGGCCCTCAATGTTCCACACCGATGGAACATATTGGGCCAAGATCAAGAGCAAAGAATTTGCCACCTCCGTCGTGCATGCGCAGATGATGTGAAGAGCATCACTCGATGGTCTATTGGCAATCATCTTTGTCAAGGCAGCACGAACTCCATCTTTTGGAGTGGTTTTGGGCGGGTTTCGCTGAGCAGTCAGAGAGCATCATCCTCCGATGAGACATAGCCCCACTCAATTGACACTGGAAGGCTGATACGTATAGACATGACCCGTTTTGATCATATTCTTCGCCAAAAATGGATGGTTCGTAAAAAATAATGTAAGGGGGTCACATTTGCCTCTACCGAGAAATCGCTTTCGCCCCTACCCGGAAAGGGTCGGATGCGCCCCTACCTGGGTCACCTGCACCCCTACCCAGGGTCACCTGCACCCCTACCCTGTGGATGCCTGGGGTCCGGTGGGTTAGGGTGGAGTGGGGTGGGATGTTAGCGTTCGTTCGACAAAGTGCGAGTGTTTGGATAATGTTGAGGTGGGGTGGGGTGGGATATCAATGTGCGTGTGACAAATTGCGAACAAAACGTGCAATGGGGCAGCTTGGGATGGGGTGGGGTGGCAAATACCCCGTCACTTGACGTGTGGGTATTTCGATCGTGGGGAGGCGTGAAGCGGGGTGAATTAGGGTGCAGGGGGGACAGATTGCGATGGGGTTGGGTAGGAGGTTATTGCGCGCTTGACAGACGACAAGTGGTGTGAATTGGGGTGGGGTGGGGTGGGATGTTACCGTTCGCTTGACAGTTTGCGGGTAAATCATGAAATGGGGTGGGTTGGGGTGGGGTGGGATGCTGCCGCTCGCTTGGCAGGTAAGACGTGGATTGCGGGCAGGCCTGAAATGGGGAAACATGCATCTTGGTTTTGGAGCCCCTCAAACACAATCGTGTTTTCCTGCTGGAAGGCAAAACTTGGAAATGCATCTTCTTAGCTTAGCATGAATGACCACTTTTGGAACTGCCAAACGGGGATGGAAATGATGAGCCTGTTCCGATCTTCAATGTTCAACCTGCGAAGAGATGACATTCCCCGCTGCGTCCATTGACGTGCTGAAATTTGTTGTTCTTCACACAGACCGGCTAGCATTTGCAAGCTCCCGTCTGAAAAATCAGCCAGTGCTCTTCCTTGCGCATGCACTCTTTCACCCATGACCTCCACGCCGTCACAGGCGATCACCCACACGAGAGCCTTCTGACTCCTTCACCTTCTTCTGGGAGCATTTCTGCCGAGCGTTGCTGATGCCTTTCCCAAATTCCTTTTTCTTACCAAAGCCTCTGCGACGCAACTTCCGCAATCCCACGGCCTTGGTCGAGATCCTGCCGTCCACGACTTTCATGTCCAAGAGAGCACAAAAAGTGTGTTTACAACGTCCCGCAATCATGAAACGCGCGCAAGAACCTCACGTTTGCATAATCTTACAACACTTGCGGACCCGTCACCATTGCAGGATCATTGTGACATTGCGTCATTGCAGTTGGGCGATATTTTTTCGCAAGCAGCTTGGATTTCTTCGGCCGCCGCATATTTGTCAAGCATGCTCCAAATTGCCCACTCAATGTTCACTTCTTCGCTTTCCACTTTGCTGGTGCCCGCCGCAGGGCGCTGCGCAATCCACTTTGAATGCGCCGCGTTTCCATGTCTACGTCTGGCGTGATTTCTCACAGACCTTCAAGATTTTTCCTACTAACACAAGGCCGATCACACATGGAGCGATGGAACATCGGCACGGCGCAACATTTGCCCATAGGCGCATCCGCTCACCAGGCCCAGTTTCTTGGAATCGAGTTACGGCGCACAATTTCAGGCAGCTGTGTGGCGCGCAAGCCCCACAGGCAAGCCCGGGAAACCCCAGCCATATTCAAACTCATTTTCAAAAAGTAAACGGCGCCCGCCGGGCAACAAGTTTTTCGTATTGCCGCCCGATTTCATCTCACAGATGTCTGTGGCATCATCATCCATCCAAAAAAATTGTGGTCTTTGCCCACGTCTTGGGGCACAAGTTGCGCACGGCAAAGTTCCGCTGGGCAGCTAGTCCCATTTGAGCCTCGACCCTTGGGCCACAATGGATAAAATGGTTTGAGCCAAAATGGCTATGGTCTATCAAAAATAAGGACACTGGAGAATAGGTTGTTTTTTGTTTTTTTTTCTCTCGCACCTTTTTGACTGCACACCTCTGTCTGGTCTTTGGTCCGGTGTCCCACTCACAGCTTCCGCTGACCAAGTGCCGGGCCACTTGGATTTGGGGGGTGGCTAGAAATCGAAAGCCCTGGGCCCGCCCTCAAGGTCGAAGAGGGAGGCGGGTTGCCAGGGGTGGGGTGCCGGGGTGCTGCTCTAGGAGTGTGCTGAGGGGTGGCATGTCGCCGTCCGGGGTAGTTTGTGAAGCGGGATCTTGGAGGATCAGGCTGGCTGCAAAAGGTGCTTGGGCTGCCAAAGTGAGCATTGCCGACCAGCGAGCTATGGATGCTTGCACTGCTGCCTGCCGAAGAGCGGGAGGGACACAGCGGCTCCGGGCTTGTGCCCGAAGGCAAATGAAGTAGGTTTTCCAAATGGACACCCAGATATGGAGGAACAAACATCGAACTTTCACAAAAAGAGGTTTGGCGCTTGTAATTAGAACCAACAACTGAACGTGGCGCGCCCCTTTTCATCCTCCAGGAGTGCGACTACTGTCGGTTGGATTTATTAAACATAAATAAGTGAATGTCCACTGGCGCCAACCAGTGTCAATCATTGCTAATTAATGTGAAAGAATGTCCATTGATGCTATTGTCACCCAGATTCAATTGACGTCAAATCGGGTCAATTAGTGTCAACTGTTTTTTGTTTGATGCAATTCACTGTCATTTCATGTCATTTCGTGTCATTTCGTGTCACTTCGCCTGAGTTATGCCTGAGTTAGTATCACGTGATCAATTGATGTCAATGAACATCATTTAGTGTTAATCAACGTCAAGCAGTGTACGTTGGCGAAGTTTTGTCTCGTTTAGTGCCAATCAACGTCAACCTCAATGTCAATTGGTTTCAATTGGGGTCAACTCGTCCCAACTTACCGTCGAATCGTGTCAATTCATGTCAGCTAATATGAATCGTGACAGTTCAAATGTGAATTGGGGTCAATGGCTGTCATGTATGTCAATTTGTCTGAAATACCGTCGCTTGCTGCAATTTAGTGTTTCATAGTATCCTTTGGCGTCAAATGGTTTCAATTAATCTCTGTTGGGGTCAATTCTCGTCAAATAGTGTCCAAAGGTGTCATGTCACAGTAACAAGTATCAATTACGTCCTCTCAAGTTTTGGCCCCCTCCCTACGAAATCTATGTTCAGTTCCGAAGCTTGGGTCTACGATTGTTTTCCTGAATGGGTTCGCTGGCGCAAACAAAGATCCCAGAAATTGTGTCACGGCAGGGCCCATTCCAAAGCACGATCTGCAAACCCTAGCGGGTAGAGAACACACAGTACTGCAGAAAGTTATTTGAATGTGCGCCAAATGGACTGGCCCCAACATATAGAAGCAAAAACGAACTTGGCATTGAACGAATGGATTAAACGATCTGACAACAATACAAAACGAAACACATTCCCAACATCAAAGTCAGCACACAACCTTGGTGATGATGTTTATACACCACTTTCCCACACTCAACAAACGGTCTTTCACGACGTTTTCACCTCATTGATAAATGGTCCCATACGAAGGCACGAAGCGCAAGTGCACTTAGAAACCTCCCACAGCCCAACACGAAACAACCCCCAACAAACCATTTCAGGCACAGTCTCAAATGGCGCCATGCTTCGCCGCGCCCAGTGGCGCACTTATTATGTGCCCGGCAACATTGCGATGCAACCCAATCCATTGTGCCACCCAATCTCTTGTTCTGTCCAACACGTTGTGTTTTTTCCCCGCGCAACGTGTTTTCTGATGGTTTCATCCCATGTCATCCTATGAACGGTCCACCACCAGGTTAACAAGGCACGATGGGGTGTGAGATGGTGCGCATGGAAACCTGCCAGAACGTAACACGAACCAACCCCCAGGTCAAGAAGCTATGGTTTGGACCCCAGGCTCACACGGAACCATGTTTGAATACTCCCAATAGGACAGTATGCGCCCAGCCACGGTTGGGCACAATCCAGACCTCTCGAAACTGGTCCGCGAACATTTTTGTTCGCCCTCTGTTCTTGATTGTGACCATAGTTTGCCCCAGCCTTGGGAACGGCAACAGCCTTTACAAACCTTGACGTGTCAGAAAATGACTGTGAATCACCTCCTTGTATCCCATTGCGTTTGATTGTGGCCCGCCGTTGCCTAAACCAGCCAAAGCCAGCCATAACCCAGCCACAAACGAGCCGTAAAATTGCTGTAAACCAGCCGCGAATTGCCACAAGCCAGCTACGAAACCATTATTCAGCCATAACCAAACCAAAAAGTACAAACCAATCATAAATAAACGCACTAACCGCCCAGACACGTGCCTAAAACGTGCCATGAACCAGCTACGAACCAGCCACGAACCAGCCAGAAGGCTAGAGACCAGCCGTTAACCATCGATAAAAATACTCAAAACGTTGCCTTCGCCTGGCTGCTGCCCGCGAAGCGTCTGGAAATTAAGGACCTCAAATCACCGCAGTTTTGGTCTGCGACCGCTCTTTTGGACCAAATGCCTCACCATTCCTGTGGCCACCAATTATCGAAACAATGGCGACATGCAAACAAAAGGGTCGCAAAGTTTTTGGAGGGAAAACATTGGGAAACCAGATGTCCTGAAGGGGGTCAGGGCTAGAAAAGTGAAGTGGGGATTCTCGAACCGACTGCGGGCCAAGGCAAGCATTGTGAGCGTCGCCCTACCCGCCTTCCAAATCCTCCTCCTGCGCCGTTTTCATTTCCCCTCCCATTGACCTCTTGCACTGCCGTGGCGGGGGTTGCCCACGACCTGCTGGGAGGCCACGGATGCTGGTGCCTGAAGTTTAGCACCTTCCGCGCCTGAACGCAAAACTTTGTTCGGAAAAAAATCATCAGCGAAAATAGAAACACAACGTCTCGCACCCAGACCATTTGTCATTGTTCATGTTTTGCTGTTACAATTTCAGACGCTCGCACGCCAATGTGCCAGATCAGAGGGGCAAACACAAACCATCCATTTTCCACCAGACATCGTTTCTCGTATGAGCCCATACCACCTGAAATGGTTCGATTTGGGCGCTGAGAACTCCTGTGTTTGGCATTGCCTCCCCCAAGGTGATGGCGAAAAACCTGCCAAATGACATTCGGGTTGATCATGAACATGGTGTTAGCCAAACCGGGTCAAATGAATACATTGATCACAATGGCTGACATAACCTTCGGTTCGACTTAATTCAAAACTGTTTTCAAGAGCTCGTTGATTTTGTGGCAGTGCCTCCTTTCTATTCAAAAGGTAAAAAGTGTATAAAGAAAACAATGATCCTTGTCGCGGTTTTATCCACTTAGTGTTTGTTACTGTTTTTTCCGTGGTGACATTGAGCCCTACCAGCGCCCAACACGAACCAACCCCCAAGAAACCATCTAAATCCCGAAGCGCCATGATGTATGTAAACCTCACACACTGCGTAAGCACAAAAATTTGCGTTTGCAACAAATCGTTTACAAAAATTTGCGTTTGCAACAAATCCGGGGTCCAAAGGAAAAAAAAAATATATATATATATATAACGTATGGACGAACGTGGACCATGGAGAACATGGGCAAGACTGCATCTGCCACAAAATTGTTCGACAGATTGCGTCTTCGACGTTGGCCAAAACCAGACCGGCCTCAAATGTTTGAGGGCACAAAAGTCCAAAGTCGCTGTGTGACCAGTCTAGGCCCCCCGCGGACCTGAGGGGACATACCATGTTAGACGCCGAGTAGGGTATTCAATTAGTGACAATTCGTGGTCATTCATGTCTTTTCGCGGCCATTGGTGCCGTTTTGCCTGTAAATTTTCGTGTCGATTCATTGTTCTGATCATCACAACGTGATCATCAATAGCATCACCATCATCCAACAGTCAGTCAGTCAGTCAGTCACACCCGCATGCCCAATTCGGGCAGCCCTTGGAGGGCGCAGGCTAGCGCTGTATGTACGCATTAGAAAGAAAACGGCTATAAACTATGGCCGGCACCAGTTGTGAAGGCAACAAACTGTTCCAAATGTAGTGGCCAAACGCACGAATTTGCAGCTGCCACCTGCCAATCACCCAGTTGTCTGTACCGGCAATATGTTTCCACTGCAGTTTGCCTAATGTGCAGTACCATCATCCATCATCCGAATAAATGTTCAACCTTCATGCATCGTGTGTGCCCGATTGTTCATTCCCCAACATGTTGTGAACTGCAACATTTTGTTTTAAATAAGGGTTCCAATGCCCATGTAAAAGTATATTCGCAAAAAAATCACTTCTACAAAAGGAAGTTGGGTTTCACTATACATGTCTGAATTCGAAAAACCTTGGTAAAAAACGACTTTCGAATTTCAACATAAAAAACGATCAATAATAAAGCATTGTTTGACCGAAATCAATTTTTAGCATTAGCAAACGTTGCCGATGTTTTGTTTTCAGTTTGAAATGGAAAAACACGACCCCAGTTTGACATCGCTAAAAATATTCAAGCAACATGGGTTTCAAACAGTCCACAAACATCCCCATTCATTTTGGACAAAAATGCCAAGAAAATTGCAACAGCCTAGGCCCCACATAGCGAGCGCATTGTGCACAAAAATTTCCAGGGTGTGTACCACAAACCTTTGTTTTGAATTGCATGTTTTGTTTACAACAATATTTTCATAGATCTGGGAGACAAAGGGCGGACAAAGGGCGGACAAAGGGGGGGACAAAGGGGAGACAAAGGCGGAGAAGCATGAGCAGCGGCAGAGCAGTGGCAGAGCAGCGGCAAACAAAGCGCCGATCCAGAGCCACAAGGGAGACAAAGGGAGGACAAAGGGGTGACAAAGGGGAGACAAAGGGGGACAAAGGGGAGACAAAGGGGAGACAAAGAGGAGACAAAAGGGGAGACAAAGGCGAGACAAAGGGAGACGAGCATGAGCAGCGGCAGGGCAGCGGCAAACAAAGCGCCGATCCAGAGCCACAAGAGAAACAAAGGAAAGACAAAGGGGAGACAAAGGGCAGACAGAGGGGAGACAAAGGGGAGACAAAGGCGAGACAGAGGGAGACAAGCATGAGCAGGGCAGAGCAGCGGCAAACAAAGCGCCGATCCAGAGCCACAAGGGAGTCAAAGGGGAGACAAAAGGGGAGACAAAGGGGAGACAAAGGCGAGACAAAGGGGAGACAAAGGGGAAACAAAGGGGAGACAAAGGGCGAGACAAAGGGAAACAAGCATGAGCAGCGGTAGAGCAACGGCAAACAAAGCGCCGATCCAGAGCCACAAGGGAGACAAAGGCAAAACAAAGGGAGACAAAGGGAGACAAAGGGAAGACAAAGGGGAGACAAAGGCGAGACAAAGGCGAGACAAAGGGAGACAAGTATGAGCAGCGGCAGAGCAGCGGCAAACAAAGCGCCGATCCAGAGCCACAAGGGAGACAAAGGGGAGACAAAGCCCTACCGTAGAGAAGTAAGAATGTCAGCTATGTGGGGAACAAAGGGGCGACAAAGGGAGACAAGCATGAGCAGCGGCAGAGCAGTGGCAAACAAAGCGCCGATCCAGAGCCACAAGGGAGACAAAGGGGAGACAAAGCCCTACCGTAGAGAAGTAAGAATGTCAGCTATGTGGGGAACAAAGGGGCGACAAAGGGAGACAAGCATGAGCAGCGGCAGAGCAGCGGCAAACAATGCGCCGATCCAGGGCCACAAGGGAGACAAAGGAGAGACAAAGGCGAGACAACGGCGAGACAAAGGGAGACAAGCATGAGCAGTGGCAGAGCAGCGGCAAACAATGCGCCGATCCAGGGCCACAAGGGAGACAAAGGAGAGACAAAGGCGAGACAAAGGCGAGACAAAGGGAAACAAGCATGAGCAGGGGCAGAGCAGCAGCAAACAAAGCGCAGATCCAGAGCCACAAGGGAGACAAGGGGGAGACAAAGGGCAGACAAAGGGGAAACAAAGGCGAGACAAAGGCGAGACAGAAGGCGAGACACATGAGCAGCGGCAGAGCAGCAGCAAACAAAGCGCAGATCCAGAGCCACAAGGGAGACAAGGGGGAGACAAAGGGGAGACACAGGGAGACAAAGGGAGACAAGCATGAGCAGCGGCAGCGCAGCGGCAAACGAAAGCGCCGATCCAAGGCCGTACCATAGAGAAGTAAGAACCCCTTATAGCTTGTCAGCTATCTGGGGAAAATTACACCAGCATAGACCCCAGATAGCCGCCGCATTGCGCACAATGATTAGACAAAGGAAAGACAACGGGGAGACAAAGGGAAGACAAAGGGGAGATAAAGGCGAGACAAAGGGAGACAAGCATGAGCAGCGGCAGAGCAGTGGCAAACAAAGCGCCGATCTAGAGCCACAAGGGAGACAAAGGGAAGACAAAGGGGTCACAAAGGGAAAACAAACGGGAGACAAAGGGGAGACGAAGACAAGACAAAGGGAGACAAGCATGAGCAGCGGCAGAGCAGCAGCAAACAACGCGCCGATCCGGAGCCACAAGCGGGTCAAAGGAAAGACAAAGGGGAGACACATGGGAGACAAAGAGGATACAAAGCGAAGACAAAGGGGGAGAAAGGGGAGACAAAGGCGAGACAAAGGCGAGACAAAGGCGAGACAAAGGCGAGACGAAGGGAGACAAACATGAGCAACGACAGAGCAGCAGCAAACAAAGCGCCGATAAAGAGCCACAAGGGAGACAAAGGGGAGACAAAGGGGAGATGAAGGGAGACAAGCATGAGCAGCGGCAGAGCAGCGAAAAACAAAAACGCCGATCCATGGCCCTACCATAGAGAAGTAAGAACCCCTTTATAGTTTGTCAACTATCTGGGGAACAAAGGAGAACAAAGAGGAGAAAACGGGGAGACAAAAGACAGACAAAGGTTAGACAAAAGGGAGACAAAGGGAGGACAAAGGCAAGACAAAGGGAGACAAGCATGAGCAGCGGCAGAGCAGCGGCAAACAAAGCCCCGATCCAGAGCCACAAGGGAAACAAAGGAAAGACGAAGGGGAGACAAAGGGAGACAAAGCGGAGACAAAGGGGAGAGAAAGGGGAGACAAAGGCAAGACAAAGGGGAGACAAAGGCGAGACAAAGGGAGACAAGCATGAGCAGCGGCAGAGCAGCGGCAAACAAAGCGCCGATCCAGAGCCACAAGGGAGACAAAGGGGAGACAAAGGGGAGATAAAGGGAGACAAGCATGAGCAGCGGCAGAGCAGCTGCAAACAAAAACGCCGATCCAAGGCCCTACCATTAAGAAGTAAGAACCCCTTATAGCTTGTCAGGCATCTGGGGAAAAAAGGATCCAAAAATGGAATCCCTGCGCGATTCATGGCCGTGATCTTCAATGTTTTTCATGTTCGGTGCTGGTCTGTTGGTCTGGGACGGTTGTCAATGGTCCTATCGTTTGGCAACATGAGCATCGTCCATCACCATTGGTGATCACAGTTTGGTATTGTTTTAAAATCATCCACTATTAGCCATTCTTGGGGGTTCCCTATCTTGAGAAACCACCATGTATTATATGGTGAACAATTTGAAATTCATTCATGCGCCTCACCACGAATTTTTTACATCAAACATCATCAAACAGAGCTACCGTTGCGACTTGATTGGCCAGGATTTAGTGGCGCTAGACCCGGTGGACTGTTCAACAGCAACCAGGCCGTGTAAAAAAACACACAGCTGCAACCATCGCTGGCTGGAACCGAGGAAGGAAAATTTTTAAAAAAATGTGTATAGATATATATATATATAAATATGCCAGGTGGGTTGCAAAGGAATGGAGTGACAAATTCCAATTTTTGAAGGCAAATATTTTCCACGATGGGTTACTTTACACGAGGCAGCCACAACGTTGAACCGGGTCACTCCCGTGCAGACATTTTGGAACGAAAGGCATGTTGGATGCACAGATTTGTTTTTGATCTTTTTTGATCGTGGTACAGATGTTGTCACTTCGACTCGAACGGGCGCAAAGCAAAACAAAATTTGTCGGACCACACGGAAACCTTCTTGGAAGCGGCACTGCTTGAAGAGCTGCGCCTGAGGTACGACTTTTGATTCGAGTGTCTGGACGAACCATTAGGAAAAAATAACACTATGGGTCAATATTAACCATCAATATTAAGCAACTATAATAGGGAAAACAATGGTTATATAATTACTTTACTTTGTTTGCACTGGGCGGAGGGGCATTGAACGAATATTCATCGAAGGTTGCTTGAAATTTAAGCGGCCGACTTATAGAAATTTGCCACGGGCACAATTGGCTAGTTGAAAGAAAAATAAAAAAGGCCGGCGGGTGGCTGATAAGAATCGTGCGACATGTTCTCTCTTTCATGTTTTCCATGCTCTTGTCATGTCTTCTGTGGTCGAAGCCAATAGATTCGAACTACCAGCCGCCACCCCTATAGTTCTGCAGCTGTGCCCCTGATTTTGCCCACTTCACCAATCGTTTTTTCCGCGGAATGCCACCGGCCAAATCTTAGTCCAGTGGCCTCTCACTTTCCCTATATATATAATCATATATATATATGTATATATTTTTTTTTTGCCAACGGGTTTGCCACTTTCGAGGATCTCCGTTCCATTCATGAATGGCATTTGGAAATTGTGCGGGTGACCGTCTGGTTCAAAATGAAATGTTTTGATTTCCAATTTCAAAGTTCTGCGAAACTGTGAGTTTCCTTTCTGGCGCTCGCAATTTCACTGCTACATACACCTCACTTAAACTGAGTTTTAAACACATCACGCGTACACTACACACACACACACACACTACACACATGTGACAATTCTATCAACATGATCTGCAGACTTCGCAAAAGCGCAGAAGGGCGTTTCTGAAGGAATAGTATCCTTGCCCGCAGCTCGAAACTCGTTCGAACGGCAGTGCCGACTTGCAAAACGTACCCAGCACAGGCAAACCCAACCTGACTCCGCGGGCACCGGCGATCGGCACAGGTTAACAGCAATCAGGGCTACCAGGTTTAACGCAGAAATAGTACTCGCTTTGCAAAAGAGAAAGAGAGAGAGAGAGAGAGAAAGAGAGAGGAGATTGAGAGATAGAAACAGAAAGAGAACGAAAACAGAGATGGAGAGAGAAAGAGAGAAATGAAGAGTAAGAGAGAAAGAGAAAGAGCCGGGGTTGCAAGAGAAAGCTGCATCAAGAGACCTACTCGCATAACCAACCAGCTTGCAAGTGAGATGAATCACAAAGCGATCCAGCTTGGAAGTGAGACACGGTTGCAAGAGAGATTGACTTGAACTATATGAATGTTTGAACAGAGGTCCATGTGCAGAACACCAACGTATGAACGCGCACAAGAGAGAGAGAGAGACATCAGGTTTGAAACCGTTCATCAGTTGCAAGCGGGCAAGCGGGCAAGCGAGACAATTTATCAAGAAAGATCCAAAGCAAGGCAGGTGGCATGCAAATTAACACTTTAGGAGAAAGAAGCAACAAAAGATCTTGTAAGAGATATCAGTCAGCAAGAGCAAGCAGGTGCAAGAAACTTGTATAAGACTCCGATTGCAACGGCCATTTGTCTGCAAGTCAAGCTTTGTTTGCAGGATGCACCTTGATTCACGTCAACTTGGGTTCGCAGCATCGCTGCATTTTTGCCATTGGAACACGCTTCCGGGCCATTTTCAATCCGTGCCTTATCTCCCTGAGTGACAAAGCTTGCAAAGGCCAAGGTTGCATCTCATGAAATTTAAGACAACTGCTATATATCTTTATATAGGTATGTAAACAAATTAGGACAACTTGTCTATCAGCTTTTGAACATGACTTTCCAAATAAAGCGGAAAATTAAAAAATTGAAGCTTCGTCAACAAAGCTTCGGCCAGCGCTTCAAAGATCGCGAAGGAAAAAAATAACGACAGAACAACGACGACAACAACAACACAAACGCCACCGCTGCAACCGCCACCACCACAGCCAACACAACAAACCACCACAAAAACTGCAAAAACATCACAAGCACCACAAACACTACAACGGCCAGCACGGCTATCATGACAGCATGAAAAATCATGGCAAAATTACAGCCCACAACATGTCACAACCAAAACTCAGCCAAGACAACAACACGACCACGAAGTTGACCACAGCAACAAGATGCAAGAACCACTAGGACCATGACACAGCTAAGCCCCAACAACAATAGCCACAACAGCTGCAACCATGACCATGGCAAATACCACAGCAACAGCCACGGCGAAACGTCCCAAGACCGACCACTACCACAATGACAACGCTAGACCATCACCGCAGCAAAGGCATCAGCTCCACGGCTACATGCAGGGGGGCAAATCTGTTGGGCAACGCATCCGAAGTTGCACAGCCATGCGCCAAGGTTACCTTGTCGCCCAGGTTTTATGCGTCCATGGGGACAAAGCCACCCGGACCCTTTCTGCTCCCCTGCGCTCAGTGGCAAAGATCAAATGCAAAGACGAACTGCTGCGGCATTGTGGTTGAAACGTTAGTACTGGAGGAGTGTCAAATCAGCCTTCGTGACATGTTACTTCACATTGCTCTGGATAATATGACAAGACAGGGAGGTGCAAATGGTTTTACCCGGTTTGCCCCAATCATTGGCAGTTTCCGCATTGAAAACGATGAACGATGATTTCTGAATGATTGAGATAGAGCTGCTTTATGGACAGGCCCAGAGAAACGAAGAAGAGGAGAGAATCGTCGTCCGCAAACTCCAATTCTGAAGGTTTCAGCAAAGCGCATGGCGCACTTTTCACAAAGATTTGCTGCTCATCACGGCTTGAAGTTGGGACACGCTTTATCCCGTGGATACCCACGCAGGGTACCATTTGACCAGCAGACAGACATCCACTCAGTAGCACTGTCAAGCCTGTGTTGTCTCCAACAGGTAGCTGCTTCACAGAAAACTTCAACTTTGAAGAGAGCATCTGATGGGATCACTGTGGCTGGCTGTCTCTGCCGTGCAGATTCAAAAGCCGAGCAGAGTCACTGCTGCAGGACGGACCATTGCCGGTCTACAACCGTTGGAAAAAGTTTGTGACCAAAAAACACTGCTTTTGATTCAAGTCCTGAACACTGAACACGAGCTCTTTTCCAGCTGCGAATTCTCAACACGGAACATTTCCCACAAAGTGTCCAAGTAGGGTTTTTTTCTAACTAATTAGTTGCCCTGAAATTAGATGTATATTTCTAACTACTTAGATGTGTAAAAAACCTGAATTTCGTTGCCCTGACAAGAAAATCGCTGCAGCGACTCCGCAGCTCAGCTGCGTCAGACCTGAGCTGCTCCCGGTTCGTTGACCAACCCCGTGGTTACCCTCATGGGCGCTGGCTGCGCCATGGGTGCGCTCCAAACCATCCAGGGCTGTCCAGCAAGATCAACAAGGGCTTACGCCCAGACATCAAGCCTAAAAGACAAGGGGTCGTGAATACCTCCAGCAAACCAAGGAGTCTCCTCTGAAGTTGCAACAAGGATCTTGTCAGTGGCCCCAAAAAAATCGTTCAACAGCTTCTCGCGGGCTCAAGCCACACTTTGATGAGATCTCCATCCCCGGCGCAAGTGGCGAGTGATGGCTGCTCGTACTATCGAGGTAGAGAACCATGAGTAGATGGTGTCCGGTTCTAAATGACTACCATGGTTTTGTGATCTGGCACATCCAATAGTAAACCATCGTTCTTCAGCAAACCACTACTGCTACTTGATGGCTACACATGGCTACACATTGATTCTAGCTGGATCATGCCGGATGTACCATATGGCTGCGGGTCAAAATTCCTGCACCTCCAGTGTACCATCATTAACCATAGTGTCCAACTACTATTGGTGGTTATTATCCCCCAAGAACTTACCTGGCGATCTTTTGGGGGGGAAGCCCTAGGAAATCAGCTACAAATGGTGGATATTCTATTGCCAAGTTAGTTTTTCGATGTTGACCCATACCCACATATTCTATGGTCATCCAACAGCTTTGCAACATCCAAGTCATCCAAGCCCCGCCGAGCCCGAGCCCATCTGGGTCTCCCAGGACGATTCTGCCCATGCGACGCAGCCAACGGCGGGACCTTGAGCCGTTTGCGCCATACGGTGACCTTCAAAAAGTGGGTGAAATGCAAGGTGAAACCCACCAACTTTAATCAACTATAACCACCTAGTATTAACAAGTATTACCAACTATAACTTCCGTCAAAGCATGACCAACTATAAGTATAACCAACTTTTTTCCCCGGCCGTATCGCGCGATGAAAACTACTCAAAGGTCACGCAGGGCGTGGGCGTAGCCGAAGGTCCGTGACGCAACCTAAAATGTTCTGCTTATTGCTGCATTATATATATATATATATATGTGCATCTTCCTGTGGGATTCCAAATAATCATGACCATGCAAAATATCTTCAAATCTATTTGGTTTGCATAATGCAGCGAATTTGGTTTTGGGCGACCAACTATAAGCACCAATAGTGAATGGTGATATACAACCTTTTGCCATACGGTTACCTTGGTTACCACAGTGGTGAAAGGTGCTGGAGCCGGAAGCTACAAGCAATCACCACCAGCTCCCAGATCTCCAGCTGCGTATGCTCCACAAGTGATGGCCATGTCAGATCATCCAATTGTGCATTCTGGTGCTACATGGTAGGTTTTTTTAGAGATGTGAACACCTTGTTGGATGTGTAAAAAAATCTATCGACTTTTACCGATATACGAACTATAGACTAATGACTACTGATATCTCAACTACAAAAAACTATGAACTCTACAGAGCACATCAGTAAAGCATATCTCAACTACTGATAGTTTATCAATGACTACTGATATACTATGAAGTCTAAAGTTCCTGCTGCTTCCCCCGGTCGCTTCACAGCTGAGGCACTTTGGACCTTTGCGCTCACCTCCATAAGCGTCCTTCCACAACCACGACAACAAGGACGAAGGTAGAGGAATGGTGGGAATTCGTGGCTGACAATGGTTAATAGTGGTCGATAATGGCTAATAGTGGTCGAAAATGGTTGATCATGGTTCAGAATGGTTAATAATAGTTAATAGTGGTTATATAATAGTGGTTGACAATGCTGTGAATAATGCTGAGATAACCAACATATGGTTGGAATAATGCTGGGAATATGGTTGGAATATGCTGAGATTAGGTAAGGGGTTCTTAAATCAGCATAGATCACCATTGCTTAATAGTGATTTAAAAGTAAGTAATGCTGAGATTTAAGTACTGTAATGGTTTTAGATCGGTCAGAATGGCTAGTAATGGTCAAGGATGGTAGAGAATGGTTCATCATGGCTTAAATCAAATTCATAATAAGTGTATAATGTTTGATATTGGGTCTGAATGGTTGAGAATGAACTAAGGGTAATTGAATAACAGTCCAGAATCTTGAACAACGAATAATCTACTATTTAACAGTGGTTGAGTAGTGGTTAAATAATGTTGACCTTTCTTGATTTACCATGAATACAAGCATGATTAACCTACAATATAACCACTATGAACCACTCTTAACTATCAACATGACCATTCTTCACCATTATCAACTACAACATAAGCACATGATTGACCACATCTTTGACCACTATTAACCGCAGCATTAACCATTATCAACCATTATCAACCATTATCGACCACTATTAACCATTATCGACCACTATTAACCATCAATCAATACCCACTATCAACCACTATTAATCTCAGCACTCACCACCCCTAAGCCTTCCAACTGTTTCAGCAACGCTGCCACCGGGCCTCATACTTCACCTTCAGCTCCAAACGCTTGCGACGCCGCATGCGCCGGCTCTGCTCTTGGGTGATGCCCCGAGCGATCTCGCGCTGGCGCCTGACGGAGAACACAGTTCCCAAGTTGGGTTTGGAGCATTTGGTTTGACTTGGATGTGCTTTCTTCATCTTCCAATCCGAGTCCGGATCTTCATCTCTCAATCCTGAAGGATCTTCATCTTGAGTCCAAATGCTGGATATTCTGCCCAGAAATGTCCAGAATACTTTCCCTCCAAAGTTGAGTCTGGTGGAGCTGGCGCGCTCGTCGTTTTGAGGCACGGCATGTCAGCCCCCTTTAGGTTGTCCACCATGGCGTTACAATCCACAAAGCTGGAGGTTTTCGCAGGGCTGTTTAGCCAACAACTTGCAGGTGCACCATGGACTCAGAAGCCATGTGAATTCCCTGTTTCGCCTGAGAGTCAAAGCCCTTGCAATCTGCTTTCTGATCTTTTTGAACATGTGGGTTTTCATCCTGGCAGGGCCAGAATCACTTTAGCTGCTCTTGATTTGTCAGCTCGTGCCTTCATGGACACGCTGCTTACATGAGCGTTGAAATCACAAGAACGCAGGGATACAAAAGTTCTTTCAGTACTCTCATGTTGCAGCTGTGAAAACATGGATGCAACACCCCGGCATCTCGACTGCACGCTGCATTCGAAGCCTTGCGTTTCTTGAAAAGCTGGCCATGGTAATAGTAAAGGTAACTTTGCGCCCCTCAATCCGTTTGAGATCCTCTTCCTCTCAACAACAACTTGCAACTGTGCCGTTGACTTTGCGTCAGTCTCTGTGGGTTCTGCGATCCCGGCTTTAGCAAAGCTCTCTTGCCTGCAATCACAACCTTGGTATGCAGGAGCCTGGCCAGCCCTGAAAAGATTGGCAACCCATAGCGCCTAGACGGTTGAAAGATACAAGTGACTGAAAAGTAGACTCCGGATATGCAGGCATGAAATTGTCGGCTATGTCATACACATATGAATACATGTGAATGCATATGATGCCATATATATATATGTTACATACTACATACAGCGTATAATTATATCACATTTGCATGTGTAGAGATATCATCAACAAGAAATCTGGTCCGAAGAAGCCCGCTACAACAGTAAAATGATCACAGCTTTCCGGGGGCAGTGGGTACCTTACAGCTCCGCCGGATCCAACAGGTCCCTCTTCGATACTCATTTCCCTGGGCCAGGTCACATCCTCGATCTCCTGGTCGAAGGCTTGCTCCTCTAAGGTCATCTGCCTGCAACGATCTATGGGGATCCCACCGTTGACCAAGTTCTCTGAGAATGTCCAGATGCCATCGCTGTCCGAGCTGAAGAAAGACACCCAAATGTCAGCTGACTAGAATTGGAATTACAGCAGAGATGAAGTCGCAAAGCAGCACCTTCAATCCACAACAGTTGGGGAAGTCTTTCTATCTTCCTGTGAACACGGTTTGAAGGTGCTTGGGGGTTCTGTGCTTCTGAAGTCATTTGGGAAATGGGGCCACTTCCTCGGCCTGCAAATATTTGGGAGCTCAAAGTTGGGGTGCCAAATCACCCAACCCCAAAATCGATCCTTCTTGGCTATTGGGAACCATTGCCGCTCCCACGCCGCCTTCTCAACTTTGTCAAGGCATCTGTGGTTTCCTCTACCTGGAGCTGGCGAACCAATGGGAACCACACGAGCCAAGATATGTCCGAACTCAAGGACTGGCATCATGCGACACGATTGGTGAGATAACTCAGTTGCGGAGATGACCAAATTTGCCGCAAGTCCTGTCTCTACCTTCAAAACAAATGCTGGTCCGGCACGAAACTGGGAACCTGCAGGAAATCTGCATGTGAGGCTCTTTATCTCTTGTGGTACCACTAGTTCCCATCCAAGAATGATAGTGGTACCATGTGGACCCACCCTTCAAGGACCCGGGACCAGGGTTTTGGTTTTGGTGAGACAATGAGCAGTTTCCAGACCACCCACTGTGGACGAGCTCCCCAAGGATTCACTGTACACGCTGATCCAATCCATGCAGCTCCATTGCACCAACATTCCCCAGTATACCAGGATATACCAGGCATCACCAGGCGGTTTCAGCGGAAAAAATCCAGCTGACCCCAACCAAACCACACCAAACCAACCAACCAACCCAACCAAGCCAACCCCAACCACGCCAACCCCAACCACGCCAAACCCAGATTTCTCAGCAGTACATTCCCTTGCTTCCAACACATCCCAACCGGTAAACCCAAACCGCACTCTCCGCCTGCAACTTCTCCACCAACGAGGCAGTGCTGGGATCGTTCCACCAAGGACTGCCATCCGCGTTGCTGACGACGAAGGGAGCGGGGTCAGAGATGGGGAACTCATCCCTAGGTAGTCCTTCATGGGGATCTCATGGGTCAGTATTCACCAACCAATATTGGGGTCAATATGGCTATGGCTTTCTTGAGGGTCAATAGTTCCAACCAATATTCGGAAATGGCTATGGGTCAATAGTTTAGCCAGCTTCATTGACCCGTAGTCCTTCATGGGGGTTTCTTGAAATGGCGAGCTGGGTCAAGCAGTTGACCAACCAACTCATGGGGGATAAGTTCACCAAGAATTTCATTGGGAAAACAATGCTTAACGGTAGGGAACCAAGGGTACAGGGTTTTGACCCACTGCTAGGAAGCCCCCAAAAAATGGTTGATTGAAAATGGTCGATAAGGGTCAAGAGTGGTTAATCAATAATGGTTGGTAGTGGTTTCTTATAATGGTTGATAATAGGTTAATAACAGGTTAACTACAGGGGACATAGTTTGTAGCACATGAGGGAAACACTTAGAATCTGGTGCAGTCTGCTGGTCTAAAGACAGATCCACTACACATCTTTGTTGCCCTGAGGTACCGTCTTTGTGCATCATTGAGATGTTCCATGCCTGTTGGAAAGTCTCCATATGCAAACCATGGGAACAACCCATGAACACTGAAACTGCATCAAACACTGAAACTGCTGATTCGGTCGCAAAGGCGGGTTTCTTCAAGCAACGTTGCACCACCATTGGTGTGTCAATAGGCACAGGAACAGTCCAAAGCGTTGTGTTCACAATGATAATTGGGTTTGTCTCAATTTCAGTAATCCCAAAGCAGGTTGTGATTGTTTGTTTAGTGACTAAGGGGCACGTCAAATGCCAAACCCCCCGACAGGTGAATCATCTAAAAGCCGAAGAGGAATTTATGTAGATTGACGGGTCAAACTACAAAGGCCAAAGGCTATTTTGACCAGACTGCTCCCTGGATCATCACTGTATCTGCCAGGGTCAAAAACTCATGATGGCTTTGTCCATCAATGTGGGTACCCTGAAGCCAATCAAAAATTATCATTTATACCAGCTGCAGCCCAAGCACCATTTTGGCGGGTACCAAGCATCTATGGACAACTTCAGATACAGATCATCCCGGATCCTAGTTTGCAGTATGACCCCAGAATTTATACATGGTATTTTGCTCCAGGCCTACTATTCTCGCAACCTGAGTTTTGATGCTTCATACCTTTCTGCATTGGGTATATCCCCAGCATCCACTGGTCAGCTCGTGCCTATCTGCTGCTCCACCGCCCTGGCACAGCAAAGGGTCCACCCAACGGGTTGCCATCATCATCCTACAGCAAGTTGAATAACAAGAAGCATCCTTACTATGTAATCCAATCAAGTGTCATATCTGTATTGTGAAGTCATGAAGTTATATTTGCAGTATCACCCTCGTCTCCAACAACCTGTTGCTATAATTGACCCACAACTGCTATAGTCGCCTACAGTAACCAATACCTTCCCTACAAAAGCTGAGCAACACCAAAAATCTGGTTGCGAGCTCTAACGCTGTGCAATCAGAGGTCTGATCAACCTTCTCTGAATGCCAGTCGTTAATATCACTACTTATAACCAAAGATTTGAGAAGGTTACTACTATAGATATAGTTGCTACCTATAACTTTTAACCAAAAACTATGGTTTGAATTTATCACCACATAACCATTTAAGGTAGCAACTCCATCCAAACATGAAGCTGCCAGTGGTCAACTCTCGCGGCATACCCAGGACATGCCGACTGAGGGAACCAGCGTTGGCATGGCAACCTGTGTCACAACTCTAGTCCAGCTCTCCACCACATGTTTCACCCAACTTTCAGGACTGCTAAAAGTATATGGGGGGTTCTCAAACCATTGGGGACCCCAAGAAATTCATGGTTTATTACATACTATGAACTGGAAATATAAAGCATGATTTTGGGGGTCCCCTGTTTTGAGAAAGACCCATCTATCCAAGTTGGTCAACTCAATGGTTGGTGGATTTCCTCACAACAGAGTTCTGAATTTCTCATGTCCCTCCTCACCTGTGGAGGAAGGTCTGAGAAGGCCTGACCTTCTGGCTCCGCATGCCTTTCAAAGACATTGGCAGGGGCTTGCAGGTGTTCAAAATCAAAAAATCTCATGTCAAGATGTTGAAACCTTCACCTATTCGATCTATTTGATGGTTAATGACTGTGTTAATGACACTTATGTTGGCTTTGGTCCATAACATCTTGCGTGTGCCGCTTGGCGCCAGCGTCAACTCCTGCCTCTGAGAGCAAAGCCTTGGGGGAGAATCCCACCTCCTTAGCACATGATCCAGGTCAGGTTCTATGCATCCAATTGGTAACAACCAGCGGCTTGCAATGGGTAGCAACGAGGGTATTGGATGGTATTGGTGGTTGTCAATCATTCCTAATCTATAATTCTAATGGCGAAGAACCCACAAGTATCAGCCCTGGTTTAATTCACCATCCTCAACTAGCTATTGACCAGCCACCGGGTGACGTGAATTTCGGGTTCCACCATCTCACATTGATCACCAGTAGTTCAAAGGGCTAGTCCCACAATATCTTCGTACTAATCCACTCAATGTGCCACTCAACCATCTCATGCAGTGACATCCCCAGCCAACCAACCAACCAACCAACCAACCAACCAACCAACCAACCAACCAACCAACCAACCAACCAACCAACCAACCAACCAACCAACCAACCAACCAACCAACCAACCAACCAACCAACCAACCAACCAACCAACCAACCAACCAACCAACCAACCAACCAACCAACCAGCCGCGGCTGCGCCCTGAGATCCCTGCACAGATGTCACGAAGCAAAGTGGTGGCACCTTGGCTGAGACGGGTGGAATTGTGATCCACTTCGAGGGGTGGTGACCATCAGATATGGTGGTTTCTCAAGGCATAGGGATACCACCCAATCATCCCATAGTCATCATTGTTTATTGACAACCAAGCATTTTTGGGGTCCTCTACTTGGACAAAATACCCATATGGATCCATATGATGCTGGTGATCGTCAGGTAGGTGATGCCTCCCAAAATACTTCTGCTCACAGGGTGAGCAGTGAAAATCAGCGGCTCTACGTCTTTGGTCGTTGTGTTTCATAGGTTGGGGAAGCCTGCAACCATCCAATATAATCCAAGCACCTTGAGACAGGTTTGGGCTCTCAAGATTCAACCCATCTAACTCCATGACCGTTTCCAGCGTCAGCAATCCCCAACGCTCGCACATGATCCCAAAAGCGAGATACCAGATTGGTACCCGCAAAGGGCAGTGGTAGTTGTGCCAACTGTTATCGGGTCTCAATGTGGGCCGAAACGTCTTCCGTACAAGTGCCAAACAAATATACCAAGTTCGATCCCTGTTTACTCTTCCGTAAACTGTGGTCAGCCACAAGCAGTGGCCCAAAATCCCAAGAGCTGATCCTTTCATGAGGGTAATCATTGAATCCATGAGATTATAATTCAAACAACCACGATGAAGGGATTGCCAAAGGCTGTATGACTCCCAAAGAAAAAGTGCTGCCCCGAACACCATCCCTTCCCTCACCTGCTTCAGCAAACCATTACCCAAAAAAAAAACGTAAAAAGCTTGCAGGAATTTCCAAAAAACCCTCCTCATAGCGACGCTTTCACCACTCCAACTACTTCCAACAGCTCCTAGTAGTTCAATGTACTTCAGAACCCTTCCATTCGAACTTACCCCTCCACCGGGTCCTCCGGCCGCAAGGCATGCCACGAAGGCCTTGAGTCGCAATGGGAAGCTGCAGGGACGATGCCGCCACTTTGTCAGGAAACCAGTGAAATCTTCCTAGGGGAATGATAAATTGCTGGCATCGGTTGCTGTTTCCGAGTTGCCTTGAATTTCCTGAAAACAAGCCTATTTTTCTGGAAGCATCGCATACTGGCACCTTTCGCTTCACATCTTGAAGGATCGCTTGAGGCAATTGAAAAAAAAGGTTGGAACCAGCACGTCTGTAGATTCGTCTTGAAGGTTACTTCCAAAGTCCCAGGGCCAGAGTTTGAATCGGATTTTTCTAGCACTGTAGAACTGGCAAGCATTGTGAATCCGGTTCGATGCAGCTCAGTAGCCCAATTCAAAAAACATATTTTTGGATAGCCAAACTAATAATGAAACTGATCAGTTCTTATGCTATGAATTGCTATGATATCATGATGGAAGCGATGGATTGGTAGTTGGCTAATAGCAACCATTGTCATGACAAAGGTCACTACAAGCCAAGCACCATCCAGTTGCATGACCTTCTCATGATGATAATTGCCTTAGATGTCGACCATAGCTTAGCTGCGGGGCGGTTCACTCTGTACTCCTGGTCAACATAATATGTGAATATCACCAAAAAGAACAGAGTCCTCTTTCTTTGGAGGTTCACTGACCCATTTTCAATGGTTTATTGGTATTGCTCCACACCCCACCGGTACACATGAAGCGAGCATAAACCAACCAACTCCAACTTCACACTGCCAGGAGTCTGCCAGTCTTCGGCGATGTGCTACCATCAGCACCTGGCTACGCTGGTTTCATCGCTTTTTTTTCGCAAACTGGACATCCAAACAGGACACAAAGAAAAAGGATGAAATGTGTTGATGTCCTGTTTGTACCTTCTTGTTTCAGCTACAAGTGCAATGAAGCAATCTAATTCACTTCTTTCCAGATCTTCCTGGCTACATCTTGCCACTTCAGGCGGTGCCTGCCTAAAAGGCCGCAGCCAAGCACTAGGGAAGACTAAACATCCCCCTTCTGAGCTGAGAGCAGCAGAACATGCAAAGAGGTGCAAGTAGTGAGACGGAACTGATCCCTCCAAAATGGTAGGCCTCAAGTTGGCCTCAAGATGAAACAGCGAGTTGTTCAAGATGTTGTTCACCAGTGGTCAATTTGGCAGAAGAAACAGAGCGCTACCGGCGACCGGTGGTAAGGATCTTGTCAAAGTCCAATGGAACTCCTTGTGAGTATCCCAAAAAGGAGGCAACAGAACAGTCAAGCCATTGAACGCTGGGATGTTGACCTACGCACTAAGAAAGAAAGGCTTGTGTGTGTGTGTGTGCGCGTGTGGTTGTATGCATATGTCTGCATGGCTATCCATGTACGCAGTGTACATACAGTTGTTTGTAAGACACAGGATCAAGACCTCGGTCACTGCTGTCGATGTCCAAAAGCCTTTGGGAAATGGCGGTTTCTCAAGCCATAGGGGTACCCCAAAATGGCTGGTTTGTTGCTATGAATTGCTAATAAAGGATAATTCGGGGGGACCCCTATTTTGAGAAACACCTATATATAACCATCATTACGACTATGAACCATCATTAACCACTAGTTAACCATTATTAACCACTAGTTAACCGCCCTTCATGCTGGATTTATATCAACGGTTTGCAGGTGCAAGCTGCGATGGCATCTGGTGACAGGTCATGTTTACTCTTGTACTGCCAAGGCGTGTAGAACCAGATTTTCCCAACATTGGGTTGGTCAACATGGGTTGGTCAACATCCCCACTATGGGGTAGAGATATTAACATCAGACCATCCTGAAATAGCTTGAACCTTCTGTTCACTTTGGAGACTTTTGACCATGGGTATGACATTGATCGTATGCACGAATGCTTGAGCTCATAACCTGAGGTCGACCCTTGCCAAGCAAAACTCCAAAGAATTTGAAAATGCCAAAAATGTACCATGGAGCAGCGACAAAATCTTTTTCAACATGCCACTGACGGGTCAGCTTCTCCAAAATCAATGCCCGAGCTGATCTCGCTCGGGTGTTGGCCTGCCATAGGGGAAATGCGTCCGGTGCTGCTGGTAAACATGATTAATTTAGCTTCTTTGACGTGGGTATTGCCGTAATATGACTATTTACCAGCATCAACCCTTATTAATCGTTGTTAGTCATTGGAATTGTCTATAAACCACTAGTAATTTTCTGCGTGAGACTTGCCAAAGTCACTCTGTCGCGGCAAACCAGCCTCTCAATGGCTATCCCCAAGATAGGTTCTGATCATCTTTGTTATACCAAGTAGATTGAAAAGCCTGAGATACAACCTGCCAAGACTTACCAAATGATGCCTCGGCGCTCGTCACTGTGCTGGGTGTGGGCATCATGCCAGAAATCTCTAGTGAAGCAGCTTCCAATGCTTCCCCCAAAGGGTTGGAATCACCCCTCGTCGATGGACGACTTGAACAACCCAACAGGGTTTCTGGTAAGTGCTCCATAGTTTTACCGTCATTATTATTGTCATCGTCATCATCATCATCATCATCATAATCATCATCATCGTCATCATCATCATCATCATCATCATCATCATCATCATCAGCAGCAGCAGCAGCAGCAGCAGCAGGATCAGCATCAGCAACATTAGCAGCAGCATCAGTATTGGAATCATCCGTCAACATCAACCAGCATCCACCATGATTGGCCCCCTCGTTATCATTGGTCATTGACCATCATCAACCACATCTGGTTGATGATTTCTCATCGTTTCTCATCAGCGACCATCATTGACCATTCCTAATCATTAGTGTCACAAAAAAAAAAATGAAAGCCATTGTTAACCATGATGAAGCATTCTCACCCCCTCGATCCACCGGACACCCCCGCGACCTGAACCTCGGCTTCCGTGGGTTTCAGCGGCTCGGTGACCTGATTCTTGGCGCTGCAGGTAGCAACGAAGGGACTAACCATGGATGTGGGGGGTTCTCAAAATTTTCGGATCCATTAAATGGTTGGCTCATTGCTCTAAATGACTTATGCGTTGGATGATTTGGGGGTACCCTTATTTTGAAACAAATCACCATATAAGGCTAAAAACTTACTTATCACGGTTGTATCCCAGCTATAACCCCAACTGCACATCCAAGTATTTTCAGCCATCACCAAGGGATCAGAAGATGGCAATGGTAAAGACCATTTCCAAATGTCAATTGTTCTTGGCTGCTGCTAATGCTGATTCTGATGATAGGTAGTCCAACTATATCCAGTCTTCAAATTATACAGTTTAGGTCATATGGCCAATACTGTTTACATTAATCATGGATGTTCATGGTCGGTCAAAGGTGGGCACAATCCGCCAAGAATCCGCCAAGCATCAGCCAGCTGATCACCGGATGCAATTCTTTACCAACAATCAACAGTTGATGGTTGATCATGGGTTGATAATGGAAATTGTCAGTGATGAGTAGTGACCTGGTCTACGCTCAAGCACGGCTGTTCAGCATCATTCTTGCCTGGTTCATTCGCACGCGAAAACCAGCATTCCAGGATGGTTCCATTCTTCTCGACCAGGAGGGTGCCCCTCTGGTATGATGTGGGCCCGCGCCTCTGCAGCACACCAGGGCTGCTCCTGGCAGCGATTTCAGGCAGCAGTGTCTGTTCTCAGACTGGCGTCGTGTTCCCTTCAAAAAGTTGGTCACAGCATGCATGGCATATAAACCAATGCAACCACGAACGCACATGCTGTCCATGGCTCACTTATCGCTTCATTGATCACCCAGGGCATCTCTGCGAAGTCCTCGTGGCTTCTCTTCAGCAATGGATATAGCGCCAGGATTCTTTCCTGCACAGTGGGTCGTGGAGCAAGGACAGCCTTGCGAGTTCCAACCACTGGCGTGGTGCCCTTTGTTAAAGGGTCAAAGATGGCATCATTTAGTCACAGTTCAAACTGAATGGCCAGCGGTGAGGGCCTCTGCCCATCCTTCCACCACTGCTGCTTTGCACTCCTCAGGTCTTTTTGGCCGGGCAGGGACAATTCTTGGCAGTCAATTTGGACGGTGCTGAAGTGGCACAATTGGCTCCGTTCTGTGTTGAATGCACAATGTGTAACATGCACCTGCAATACAAGCGTTGCATTTCCCAATGGCCATAGCCTTCCGGATAATCTTTAAGCAAATGGGCTCAGGCTGGTTGGAATTGAATCGAACTGCTTCGCCAGCCATCAGCCAGTGTCCTCATTCTGCCGCAACCAGCGTCTTACAGCAGAGACCTCCCACCATGCAAGCATCTCTGTCTCTGGGAAACTTTGACCAAAGCAAAGCTTCAAGAGAGCTTCTGTTCATCGCCATTTCTACTATTCTATTATCGGAATATGTTTGTATATCTATATAAATAGATTGACATTTATATATGTATATATACATATTATATGTTGTATATATATATATATACATATTCTATATTGTATATACATATCAATATATATATATATATATTTATTTATTTATTTATTTATTTACATGAAACACAAAGAAATTCAAACAACCCTTGTTGTAATGGTGTTTGCCGTAACAACCATGAGTAAACGAAGAGATTTAAATCTACCAAAAATCGGCTCCACCTTTGCTTCAATTGCCGTGGAATCCCAGGGTAAATACCCTGTGAGACTGTGATGTGAAATACAGTGTGGCAAAGATTGGCAAAGCCAGTGATATACCAGCAACATTGGGATATACAAGCATTATCCTGTATACTGGTTCACCATCAACCCAAGAATGGACCGTTGCGCCCGTGTTCATATTAACCACGCACCAGGGGTCATGCATTTTCTGGTCAAAATTGTATTCATTGATTTGTTTAACCAAGTACACCTGGATAACACAGGAAAACGAACGTTCTTCTGTCCAAATGTTCAACTGATCCCTGATGTCCATTGTGCTTCAATTATCCGGTGATTGGTTGGCCGCTTCAACCACGTTGAAAAACATTGGTTAGTCGAGCAGCCATCCCAAATGCTGGGGAAAATCAGATGATTGAAACCACCAACCAGATGTGCAGTCAGAATGGGAATGGGGATATCAGTTCGGATATCAGGTCCCTTCATCGGCCGCAGGCCTCAGCAGCCTTAAAGCAAATGATGACGGCCTTGGCTGGATTGGAGATGAGATATGGCTGTGGGTCAATATTTCAGCATCAAATTTGTGGAGATAAACAAGAATAGTAGCTGGAATAATTGCTGGTCAATGATGGTTCACCAGGGGCACAAAGACAAAGGGTTTTTGACCCACAGTCTAATATAAAATTCATCCAATTGCTGCATTTCAGAAACACCGAGGAAAACAAGAAGCGACCAATGAGACTCCACCCAATCAAGCTTTCAAGGAGAATTGTTTCGAAGGGAAGAATATGCAGTACCACAAACTTTATCGCCAAGTGAGTGTAGGTCTTCCCACTAGACAAAAAGATTTGGGGGGTTGTAGACACCACTTGAATCGATGCTTCACCGGCACGCATGGATCTGACATGTCCACATATCCTAACCAACCAAGCAAGCAACCAACCAACCAACCACCCAACCCACCCCGACCACTGGGGATCCAGCTCGCCCGCCCGGTTCCAGGACTTCAAAAGTGGCCCAGAGAAGTTTCTCCAACCTCGGAGTTGAGCGATCTGATCCACCAGCAGCGATAGCCGATGGGCCCCGTTTCACCAGCGGCCCTAGTCGTTGGGTTAGTTCACAAGGGTCCTGGCAAATGGTAGATATAACAAGCTTGTTAAATGGCCTTAAAACCAAAGTTATAACGTTTGGGGGGCTCACCTTGCATGGACATCAGCTGTGCAGATTTACACTTGCCATTGCACGGTTACCCTCAAGTTTCAAATACAAGTCCAAAGAAAGACGAAAGAGGTGGCGTTTTTCACGGTAACCATTCTCTAGATTGGTTGAAAGGAAAACCGACAGAAAATCCTCCTGGCTACCGGGATCCCATCAACCTTCTACTGTTGAGCTCGCAAACTTCGACCAGTGCCGCTGAGTCGACATCAAGTCAGCTGTGGATCGATCAAGCTAAACTCAACTAAGCACCGAGAATTTGCAGACCGGATCACTCCATCTTGATCCAACTGGGTGTTTCTCAAAATGGGGGTGCCCCAAGTTATCATCCAGTTTATCAACACATAAAATGTAATAAACCAACATATACCAACAATAACGGCTTGGGGTTCCCAGTCACTAATCACTGGCTCGGTCGAAACCACCGTAACTGCCAAGGCACTGCGGCAACTCCTGGTTCAGGTGCGAACGGATGGCCTTGCGCCACGACGGCGATGACAGCAGAGAGGACCAAGCGATGGGAGTTTTAATGGTCAATTTCTGGAGAGAGTAAGCAACATATACCTGGGAGGTCAATACTTGTTAGCCTGCCCCCATTCTTGCAACAAACAGCAATTCTCCTGGAGAAAACAAATGGTATATCGAGCAGCTGGATCTCCCATGATAGATCTACGTACTCCACCGGTTGTTGCTTGTTATCGCTAAAGATCTGTCATTCTCAACGAACCACTCTATGGATTGCTTCGACCAAGGTGGCCGCTCATGCCTGGAAGGTCAGCCTCGCTGGGTGCTGGAAAGGGCTTTTTCCCACGGTCTTTTCCTTCACTTCAGCCACGACCTTCGCAAATGACGAAGAGAGGCCAATGTTGCCACAATTTTGGTCACGGATGGTCACGGTATATATGCATGCATGGAGTTTCCGTCAAAATTCAAAATTTGATTATCTTTGATGGTATCCCATGGTTTCCTGTTCTTTCCCTGTTGAAACTGACCATTTGGAGGGACTGCACTGGACGTGTGGCAGCACCTTTCTGCAATGGACAGGTCTCACCAATCTCCTCCTGGCGCGCCTCTGCGAGTTGCATTGTCCGATGAAATGGTCGTTTGGCACAGATGGCCTGCAAGGGTGAACCAGCTGACAGGTCCGCAGAGACTGGTGGAAGTACATGGCACCACTACTTCCAACCAGTGAGGGATGGCCCAAACTGGTGAGTTTCAAGATTGGTGGTTGCTTTTGGGCCTCACTTTGTAGGAAACACGAGCGAACTTGTGTAACAATTGCTAGATCCATATCAATAAACCAGATGGTTTTCATCACTACCTATCGAAGCTGATGGTGGCTTGTCAATATTAATCTACCATTACCATGATTTTCATGGGTATCCACACCACAGAAGCCATGGCTTCGATGCTAGCGAACCCCGTGGCTTGCCTCTGCTAGGCGCGCTGCCAGCATGGCATCTCGGTCCTCTAGAAGATTTCTCAGATATCGTGGGAAAACCACAGAAACGCCCTGAAAGAGTGAGACATAGTGAGACACAGCGAGGGACACAAAGAGAGATAGAGAGAAGGGATGTAGGGGGAAACCACCAACTTGGGCGCTATAGAACTTCGGGGGCTGCCGGGACCAACAATCCCACAATGCAGGACTACAGGATTGGAACAAGAAACGAGCGCGAGAAACTATTCAGACCATCGTCCCCGCATCAAAAAAATCATCGGAAGCATTGGGCCACGATGGGTGGGAGGAATTCCTTGGAACTAAAATTGCACCATGGATGGAAAAACAAAGACCTGATACAGCACAATCCGGCCACTTGGGGTAGATTCTCAAAGCCTTCCAGTCAGCTTGTCCAACGTTGTCTCCTCTCCGTGGGTCTGAATCACATGTGCCAGTTCTTCAGGGCTCCTCAGTGATCACGATGAAACGAGGCCAAACACCACGAATGATGCAACTGTAGATGTGAATAGTTTCATCATCATCATCATCATCATCATCATCATCATCATCATCATCATCATCATCATCATCCTCGTCATCATCATCATCATCATCATCATCATCATCATCATCATCATCATCATCATCATCATCGTCGACGTCGTCGTCGTCGTCATCACCGTCGTCATCATCACCGTTGTCATCCTCATCATTCAACAGCACCCCTGAAAGGGTGAAATGCCCAAAGCCTGACGTCAACGTGAATGGAGTGTAACATGTTCATCTCCTGACTCGACAAAGACTCGAGATCCCAAATCCAGGTCTCCCGGCACCGTTTCCAACCATTCAGAGGCAGGAATTCCGGCATCCGGATTCCTTGGCAAGAAAGGTGATGCAAGTGTTGATCTCTGTCAGACAGTGGTGCTGTCTATCAATGCGAAGGTATCAAGAAGTGCAATCTTTCTGCCAGGGTATGAAGTGGTGCTATCTTGGGGGTACCCAATTTGGCCCAATGTGCAAATGAGCCAAATACCGCTCATGTAACCAAACAGCTTCAAAGGAATCTTCTAGAATGCAAATGATCATGTTCGGGAAGTGGCAACTACTAGCATAGCTTCATATGGAAACGGATATGGGTACTCGGTTCCAGGCCAAAAAGCACCACATGTGCAGTTTCCAAGTGCTAGCCCATCTTTGAACCGTGGCCAGAAGGGTCACTGATTCTCAAGCAAATTATTGTGTTTTGGTGCCGAGTGGCATGCGCATATCCAAAGGCCCATCATCGATGGCTGAGAATCCACGATGCTTTTGATCCTCAGCTCCGCACGCTGAAATTCTGAGCTTTGAATTAATCAGCGCTCCAAATGCGAAGATGCCAAGACAAATTGTGGACGTCTCCAAAGAAGCGTACTTATATCATGTACTGTATCTACGTAGGTCGGTAGACAGATAGATAGATGTGCAATGATGTACACGCGTGAAGTATATGTAATGTTGCGTGCAACAGCAACAGCAGCAGGGTTGGACCCTGGGGCACTCTGGGCGTCCCTACCAGTTGCGGCGATGAGACCCCCAGATCAGCTAGGAGCCCATGGATACGAGTGCCAGCAGGTAGTGCCTCCAGTTTGGGGGGTCTCCGGCTCACCTTCATGTTGGACCCATCCCGATCCGTTTCAATGGCGGATTTCCTCCATGGCAATGAAACATGGCTCAGATCATTTGGCAATCTGCGATCAGACTATGGAGGAGAATGAATCAAGTGCACTGTATCTAGTGATCCATGAACATGCCACACACAATATACCAACAATTCAACAATCATGAATATGCCATACATCTATCGAACTGGATGGGAATATGCGTCAATGAAATCCTCCAAAACTTCCATTTCTCGCAATTTTCTTGTAAAAAAGATCCATTTTAGGGGAAAAGCACCCCAAGATCCATGATTTGCCCCATGACAAGCTGACCATTTCTTGGCGAGCACCAGGGTTTTCCTCCGCGCCGGCACCTGGACGAGATCCCCAAAGGCCGCATGCCTAGGCGCTTGCAACCGCTCTGAAAAGGCATCAAGTTCTAGCAATTGCAACAGTGATTGAGTTGATTCAACTGTAGTGATCTACTTTTACTGGCAGCTGATTCTGATACTGCTAGTTTTAGCAATCTAACAGTAGTTGGTGATTCAACTGTAGTGATCTACTAGCTGATTCAATCGCAAAGAACAAGTAGAACAATCTACTAGGTGATTCAATGTTAGAAAAATTTGTTGATCAACAATTGTTGTAGTTGCAACAAAAAACAGACAATAAAGAGGTATATGTAGATTAGTAGATTGCAACAAAACAATGGCAACAGTACAATTACATCAAACAATAGAATACAAAGGAATTGCAATAGTAGAGTTACAACAAGAGACATCAGTAGAATTGCAACAAGCTTCTTGTCAACTGTATGGGCTATATATTCTACCGATATCGATTGCCAATGTTGATGCTCGGTATTGATCCCTCATTCATGGTGACCATTGACCATGTCATGCTTCCAAATCAAAAAATGCTGTATTGATGATGCCAAAGTGCTGCACCCATGTGGCCAGGGGCCTCTTCCTCCTGAAACGAGATTTTCAAATCTGAAATTTGGCTGTGCGTCAATATTAACCATCAGTAGTTGGGTAAAATAGCGAATAGTTTCATAGGGAATATAATGCCTAGTGATGGTACATCAGGGGTACAGGGTATTGACCCACAGCCATTTCTCTACCCAAAGTAATTCTGACTTGGGGATATGTCAAGGTAGATGATTGATGGGAGCTAGTTATACCCTTCAGCTGTTCATAAGTCGTGGGCCATCGGTTATTGTAAATATCAAAAGAGCTGCAGCCATTTTTGAACTTCAAAACCAAGCACTAGAGTCACTAGTTGGGTTGGCTCCGCTTGACCCGCAAAAAGAACCATCCCATTCTTCGATGATGCTGGGTGGTTCAAGGGGCATTGCAGCAATAGATCGCAAAATCAAAAAAAAAGATTGCACAAGCCAACCATGGCTCCTGGCGACCCACCCATACACCCCCCAACTTTCTCCAGAAATGGTGGGGGACCCCAAAAATGGTTGGTTTAGTATCAGAAACGACTAGTATGGGATGATTTCGGGTCTATTTTGAGAAAACACCACAAATCATATAAGGCTCATAGGCTTACTTACCATGGTTATATCCCAGCTACCTCCAAATGGATGGTTCACAGCAAGTCTCAGTGGTTAGCCCGACCTTAGTCCAAGTGGAGCTTCTCACCCCACCACAGCCGCCCTGACGCCGCCCCCACGTTCCAGCTGTGCGGCACAGGGACCAAGCGTCCGTCGCCGGCCAGGCGTCGGGCCTGCATACCGAAGGTGTCTCCTCCTTCTATTCATCTCTGATTGTCATTTCATTTGATGTTACAGTATGTATTAGTAACTTGCTAGTATGTGTATTAGTATGTATATTAGTATGTATATTACTCCTGTATTAATCCAAGTGTCATTCATGTCAGTATCATTCAGTATCATCAATATCCATTGTTACTGTATGTATTAGTATGTATCACTCATGTATTAATCCAATAATTGTTCATTACGGTATCATTCACATCAATGATCAATGTTTATTTGTACTTTTATCTGGATTTTACTTACTGTATGATATGCATTATTGATGGGCCTACGTTTCTGCTAATTTCTTTATTGGGGTTGACGGCACAACGGGCCATCCAAATCCAATGCATTTGAAAAGGAAACCCAGCTTCCAAATGACTAACGACCGCTGCCAACCAAAACATTGAAGTAGAAAATGCCCAGCTTGTGGAACAGTACCCCGGACCATAGTTCGCTTCAACTCAGTGGAGCCAGGCAAACGATTTCCAATGACTACCTATCAAGGAACCAGTTGTGTACGGAGCAACTAAGCACCGGCTCAACAAGAATGCGGATTGGTATCGTTGATCACTGCTCGTGATATAACATGTGATCAAAGGAAGTTTAGAAGAGGAATTTCTGTGTCAGGAACATTACAACCAAGCACAGGATGTCAACCAAAAAGTTGACACTGAGAAGAGCCCTCATGAGCGAGCCCACATTCAGAAGAGATTTCATGAGAGATCTGACATTGAGAACAGATGCAGGGAGAGAGAGAGAGAGAAGAGCGCTTACACTGAGCACAGATGTAGAGAGAAAGAAACCTGACACTGAGAAGAAATGAGACTGAGAAGATGTGTTTGTTTATGCGTGTTGAGTAGCTCGCAGGCTCGTGAAACCCCGTGGTGGATGGAGCTACCGGGGCGACAGCTATCCATCGCCTCCGAAATGGCAGTCGGATCCACGTCAAAGGCAAAGACCTTGGCAACAGGCAACAGGAAAAGACGAGCGTTGATTTCACCCACTTCCAATAGCTGGATACCGACAAGGACAACTGATAGCTGTTACGGCTATTACCTTTTGAGCCGCCCTTGTAGTCAAACCAACTGGCTATCCCTCACCATTGTGGGGCTCCCAGGAGACCTGCAACCCCTGGCACCTTGCTATTTGGCACTTCCAGCAGTCTCCTGTGGCAACCCCAGGGATACAAAGTCTCGAAGGCTTGGGGCCAGGAAGGGGGCAATCCCCTGCAGTGGTTCAACCCTTGGGTCCTCTGTGCTGGCGAAGTCCCGTCCGAGCCCTGTAAGGTGAACACAAGAGTCGCGCAGTTTGGGCTCACAGTCTTCGCTTCATTTTTTGAAGGGTACTAAAGACCCACCCAGCCAGTTCTGATCGCAAAGATACCCCAACTGCCAGCTACCCGGCCACCCCACTATGACATCGCTATGCATTGAAAGCCTGTGTTGGTACTGCTATATCTTCTTTTTTCTTGCTGGTTTCACCCCAGGTGTTTCTCAAAATACAATATCAACTATTTTGTCCTTAACCATCTATCATTTCCTAGTAATAAACTGAATAAAGCCACTACTAAGCTCAATAAACTCATATGAATTCCATCCATTTGGGTCCCAATTTCACCTCAGAATTGCACACCTCGCCTGGTGTGCCCTCCGCGGCCAAAGGTGGCATCCACCAGCACAGGGGATGGATAGCGAGTCGGGAGCAAGGCCTCGCTACTCGACCGACCACGACTGCTGACATCTCGCTACTCCCATGCTGAACCGCGCATGATCAATGAACTGCTCCAGTTTCCACTAAATCAATACATAAACACTGTACATATAGATATGATGTGTGAATATACACATATATATATATATATATGCATATACATATGTAAATACATATCCCATGAAATTTCAATAGAGTTCCCCAGCAGCATGTAGAACCATCACCCAATGCAGGTTCCCTCATAGCAGCCTCCCCAAATGCTGGGACCGGCCCCATCCCCACCTCGACCACCTCGTCGCACAAGATTGGTCGATGGCCATACACCCTGTGGCTGCCCCCACTGTATCACCGTCGCAGCATTCGCAACTCATCAAATGCAACGCACGCAAAGCGAAATTTCAGTGCCAGGTTCAAAGTTGGTTCTGGAGTACACTCAGTAGCTCTTCAATGGACCTGGAAGCAGTGTCAACCGCAAAGCTGTTGGTAAATTTTGGAAGCAAGTAGTGTCGGCCCGTCAACCACTAGCAATGATTTCACCATTGGTTGGTAGGTCTTCTGCAAAGTTGGCTTCTCACCCACCAGCTCCTGGGTAAACTCACGCCCTCTCCATTTGCCTGCCGTCTAGCATAGCTCTGTCAGTTCCTGGTTGTTTGGAAGGCAACGACGTGTCCTGTGGCCACAACCCCTTGGTTTTTGGTGGTCCGAATGAGACCAACAGGTTTGCTGCAGGCGATCAAAACTACGACTTGCGGTGGGCATGATGACCAATGAACCAGGTAGCGTTCCGTGTGGTAACTCCAAGCCACCCATGGAACCAGCTGAGCATCGGTGAAGCAAAGTGGTGGATTCCTCATTGCCAGCATGGTTCAAACTGCCGCTCACTGTTGGCCCAATCCAAGGGCATACTGATGGGAAACATCTTCATTTGGCGATCAGTTCCGAACATTCTATGGAACTTGGTGGAGTATACCTTCACCATTGCCAATACATCAACAAGTCAGCATGATAGCTCCCCTTGAGATATCGGTCCTTGTACATCAACATGGACAACCAGGTAATTAAATAGCACCCTTTAACAATCCAACAATCACTATCGACTGTTGCTAAACCATGAATGACTATAAATCAACCAATTAAAACAGATGACCACCATTAGATATTCAAAATAAAAACCATTGAACCAATCACATCATCAAAGATCACTTGCCAATATTTGCCATTAATTTATTCATAACCACCATTCACCATCATCGGTTCCCTTGGACCGGTCTCTCCTTGAACAACTCGGAAACTGCATTCAAGGCGTCCTTGGGGTCGATATCATCTGCGTGGCGAAGGCGGGGCCCTGCTGGCTGGGCGCCAGACGTATCAACCAACCTGCTGTACCATTATTGATGCTAAAAGCTTACAGCTGATGCTTGATGGAAGATAACTAACCATCATAACATACCATTATTGAAGCTTAAAGCTTACCTGCTGATCAACCATCCGCACAACTTCCAACCATCATTATTGATGATGACTAATGGAAGTTATGTGCGGATGGTTTTAAGTCAGAATGATGACTAAAATGCTTACACTGATGCTTGATGATGGTCACTGATGCGCTCAATGATGGTCGATGATGGTTAGTGGTTGCAAGTGATGCTCAATGATGGTTCATGGTCGTCAAGCATTACTATTACAAGTACAAAAGTTAAACGTCACTTCTCTGTGCTTCTTCAGGCCCAAACTTGTGGGATCATGGCCATAGAAGGTCTCACAAGGAGGAACCCAATTCAGCGACCAATGTTGCTGGCTTGATGGGAAAGTCTACAGGAAAGCTGTTCCTATGTTGAAAAGCTGGATGGTGCAAGGACACACATAACCTACTCGACCATCAAAAAGCAAACTGCTTTTTAAAAAAAAGTGGGAACCAAGAGCGTCCCTTTCTGAATTATAAGGGGGTCATGTAGATTTTCCCATCAACCAACCCAGTGATACATTCACATATCAGAATGCTGATTAAACAAGTTTGATAATGGATCACTGATCAGATCAAGAAATCAAACCTGTGACAAACAAATCATTGTGGATCGCATCAGCCTTGGTATATGGCTAGAAAATAATTAAAATTTTGGATCCAAGCAGGAACGCAGCATGTTTAACCCAGGCCCATACGAGTTAGTTTGCTTTGTCTCGCTTACCATCCGTGGTGTGTATGCTGATGCTTCCCAAAATTGGGGGAGAGAACCTCGTTTTGCTTGCCACAAAACAAGACAAAAGCGTAGCTGAGACGCCACAGACTACCTGGATCTAGCTGCTACATGGCTGAGACATGCTGAGACCATCTTCCAAGTCCGCTTGTGTCTGCTTGTTGGGTATGTTTCCGATGATATCCGCAGCCAGTCTCAAGTTCTGGTGATTTTTCATAGGTAAACCAACTGACAGCCCCATGGCTGGCTGTTACTAGGCCCTGTCTGCACCTCGGCCAGCCAGAGCAGTCTTCACCAACTGGCAGGGAAGCTGTGTAGGGAACAGTGGCAACACCCCAAGCAGTGGACCCACGGCAAAGGTGGCACCCACTAACCCGGATGGCAGTTGTCAATACAGAAACCACGGTGCGACAGCATGGACAACTGCAGTTGTGGCACTTTATAGTCATCCCAAAAAGACGGGCCATTGGGTCAAGCTGTGCTGTGGTGGACTAGAATCAAGCCCCTTGCATGATGAAATTAGAAGCTTTTGACTGGATTGCTAGATTGCCTGCCTGATTAGTCGCTTTTAAACTGACTAACTCGGTGAGCACCATCACATCATCTGATCTAGGCTTCCAGGGCCCCTTCTGCGAAAAACACACAGCCATGGCATTTTTCAACCTTCAGCGAAGAGCTTCGGAGTCGTTTTTACAACGGAGTAGCTTCGACTCACGCCACGGTGAAGGACTGTCGGTAGGGTTCCTTGGCATAGAAATCCAATGCCATGGTCAGCACTGCCAGCAGACCCGGCTGAGTCTGGACCAACTCTCTTGGGATTACCTGGCCACTCAGCAGTCCCAGCTGTGCAAAGCTGGAAGCTGATAGGCTGCAACTTGCCCTGAGACAGTACAAGTGTAACGATCCCCAATGAGTAATTGAATAAGCATATGTATATATATATATATATATACAATACATGTATTGAATATGCGGGATATTCATGGATATTCTATCTACTCCAGCACGATTATGATTTTAGAATCTTGCGGTCTGTTTGGTGTCGCCCCTTCCCACCTCAGATGGTTTCGAAGATGCTCCGCTGTATGCACTGATTATTCTTCCAAGATTGGCAGACATTGTGCTACTGAACCTTTGCACCGGCACCGCCACTTCTGGAGCAATGCCAGATTGATCGAGCAATGCCTTGGCCAAATAGTCATATGCTTTCTTGTTGTTGATAGCATCCTGCAAGGAAAAACCACATATGGGCACCGCACTTCCACACTGTGCATTGGCCTCGCTTATCTTTCTGTGGATCTGCGGATTGTAGACCAAAGACAAATCAGGTTTGTTTGCGAGATGTGCAATCACATTTTGCAGAGACTCCTTCACCTTCTCAAGCGCTTTGTCGTCAAAGTTCTTTCGCATGTCCAGAGCAAAAGACGCAAGCTCTCGGGGAATCTTGATCCCAGGAATGTGCCCATATTCCATGGCAGGCAGCAAGGTGTTGGCCTGCAGGCCTCCATGGTACTTTCCAAATGCAGTTTGCGCAAACCACACCGCTGGAATCCCATTGAAGCAGATTTCCGGATCGCCCTTACACATGGGCTTGAAATTCTTGGCGACGGCATCTGCATCGCTGTAGCTGGTCACGGCGTATTGACGGTTCACAAACAGAGGCTCCACCGCTGCACCTTCGAAACTTTCCTCCATCAACTCCTGGCGTGACACCAGGCTTGGAAGCGACGAAGCTAGACTAGTAAACTGACCAGTGGACGGTTATAAACCAACAAGAGAATCTAAATATCTATCTATATCTATCTATATCTATCTACATCTATCTATATCTATCTATATCTATCTATATCTATCTATATCTATCTATATCTGTCTGTCTATCTATCTATCTTTCTATCAATCTATCTATCTATCTATCTTTCTACGTGTATATATATATATATATTGAGAATACATGTATATATATATATATATATACATATTTATAGAGAGAGATACCATGTATAAGTATACATAGATGGTCATATAATCTACATGTAACACATTGATTTACAATGAACCCGCCTAGTCTTTCTCACGCTCGTCACGGCTTGGACTTCCAAGTTCACTGGTGCATAGCAAAGACTAAAACTAGCACTGAAAAATGTTTTCTCACTGAAAAGCATCGCTTCCGAATTTGGGTCTGTTCAAAATGGTGTGCCCCTAGGTTACCATTGGTTTCCCTCTCAATCATGGCTATCATTGGATGCTTAGTCGGTACCACCATGGCTATGGAAAAACCCATCACCCATCTTCCCTGGGAGAGTTGGCAATCTTGCTCTTGCTGCTGAGTTTCAAATTGAAAATGTTGGATATCTGTTGGTTCCTCAAAATAAGGGTACCCCCAGATCATCCAATATTGATCACTTACGCGAAGAAAAATGCCAAACAAAGTACGTAAACTAAGATGAAAGAATTGTTTTTTTGATATTGGAGAAAAAAACTCATTTGTTGAAAAAAAGCAATGGAAAACTTTCAAGTAAAAAACAATAGAAAACTTTTAAAAAACAACAATGAAAATTTCAAACAGAAAATAACGCTATGTTTTCTCGCCATTTTCGATGGTCGCTTTGGGTCGCTCCTGGAGGCCGTCCGCACTTTCGGTGCCCAGCACAGCGACAAAGTCGTGGCCTGGGATGCCCGGAGCTCCCAAGGGGTCCATGGTGAGCACCAATTTCACCTGAAGGCTGACCGGTGGATGGTACCGCTCAAAGCTGGACAAAAATTGCCATGTTTCATAGATCATCATAGATGGGATGATCACCATGTCTTCTAGATGGAAACCTGGTAAGGAAACTTGCTATTTAATTATCTGAAGGTGATTTTCGTCAGGTGATTCACTTTGAATTCAGTCGCCAGGCGAAACGGGGTCCCCTATCAAGGCGTTGAGGCCGTCGTTTTCAAATGTGGATGATCGTTTTGCGGTTCAGGTGTACCTGAGATCTTTGATCGTTTGAGAAAATTTCGCTACTAGTCTCTCTGGTTTCCTGAAGTCTGTGCAACCACTAGATTTCCAAATAACCCAACCAACCCAACCAACCCAACCGACCCACCAACCAACCGCTGAGCTTTGGCCAAGCACCTTTTCCAAATCCACGGTGGGGTTCTTGGCCCAAGCCGTAAAGCCCATGGGATAGTTGTAACACGAGCCCTTGCGGCCCTGCCAACCTCATGGCGATTGCTAGTTGATGGAAAGTCATGGTTCAATCATGCTTGATCGTTGAATCATGGTTGAATCATGGTAATTCCTCAAAATAGGGGTACCCCAAAAATGGTGGGTTTATGACCATAAATGATTAGTAATGGATGATTTAGGGGGTCCCCTATTTTGAGAAACACCCATATGGTCTCTTCTCAAAAAGGGGACCTCAAAAATGAAGGGTTTGTTATCATCAATGGTTGATACAAAGGATGATTTGGGGGTACCCCTATTTTGAGAAACCACCCTGTCTTTGGTGGTTGATACCAGACGGCTGATGGTCAACTGATGGTTGATGGTCGATGGGTTGTTGATTCATGTGAATTCCTGATTGATAATGGTTTAGTGGTGGTTAATTCATGAACAACTTTGGGACCAACAAGTGGACCAATGGGGCCAAAAATGGGACTAAATTCATGGTTAACGATGCTTGTGCAATATTGCTCATGGTGAACAAATATCGATGATTGTAATCGATAATACCACCCAACCGCAAGTTGAATCGGGAATAAACACAAGTTGTGGTGTACATCCTTGCACACGCAAGAGATTTCCAGAGGACGATCCACCAAACCACATGGAAAGCAGAAAAAAAACTGTCTTCACCTGCGTGTTTTGAACAAGCCTGGGCTAGCGCAGAACCTCCTTTTCCACTCCGAGGACGTTTGGACATTGGAAATTCCCTCCTCACCATCCGACAGGACCAAAAGTAAGCTCCGTTTCAGGACTGTTGGGTTCTTCTGAAAGTGCTCTGCCAGAGACAGGATAGTTGCCACAGAACCACCATCGTCATAGGAATTGTCAGTCTCAAGGTTGCCTTTGCTTGCTGTTGGCCCCTGGTTGTAAGGACCATCAAGGTGGGCGTTGAGCAAAAGAAACTCTTCTTTCAGTTTCTCGTCGTGCCCTTCAAGAACTGCAACGAGGCTTGTAATTCCTCCAGGACATTCATCGTCTTTGGTCCCTGGGACCGTAAAGAAGTATCCATTGCCTTCCTCCGTTGCTTCGCCCTTTGGGCTCAACCCCATCTCCTTCATCTTCTCTGCCAAAAGTTGTCGAGCATGTTCCATTCCTTTACTGCAAGATATCCGAGGATTGGGCTTACCATCATAGCTTGTCACTTCATCCAAAATGCCAGTCACTGGCTCGCGGCTTGCATCTCTGAAACTCTCTCCCAGCAGCCAACTGTTGAAGAACACAAGTATGGTGTATCTAAAGTTCATCATGGACACAAAGTTTGCAAACACATGCAAAGTTTTCACAAAGCCTTGTGGAGTCAACAGAACGTTTGAGGAAAAATGGCATCAAAGCAGACACATCTTGGGCTCAAGGGTGGCTCAAACTTATTTCGATTCCGACTTGTGAAGACGGACCGGCAAGATCCTCAAGTTGCAAAAGAACGCATTGAAACTAATTTTTTTGACTCGTTGGGAAATTCTTCCATAAGACCTTACTGCCAAACATGTGTTCTCGGCTGCCCAGTTCTTGCTAGTGATCACTGTCCGAGGTCTGCAAGGAATCTGGTTGGCCATACGTTCAGAACAGAAAAGTTATTTCTGCTTGTTTCATCTTGACAAACTGGGATGAAAGGCTGGAATGGAAGAATAGACCTAAACCACCAAAACGTTAAAAGGACGCTGAATGTGTAATTGCCAATCACAAAACAAATCTGGACATATCTTCACAGCATATCTTAATAGCAAATATCCACTAGCTCATGATTATGTGATGAATTATATCCACTACTACAATCATGACTATCCACTAGTTCATTTCTAGTTTATTATGTTTATTGCTAGTTTCTTTCTTAGATATCACCCACCAAATTTCTGCTACTGCGAAGCGTGACTATGATCATCATCACGCCGTTGCGCCTGCCTTGTGGGTGACGTAATCCGGCACGAAGTCGAGGCTTCGCATGTCTGACCTGCGCAGGAATTCGGCAGGCTGGGCACCAGGTGTGCCCATGTCAAAGATCAAGACAAGGACCATTTCCATAATGATAATGATCATGATAATGAGAGCTGGCAAGTGGTTACGATGGCGGTGATGGTGATGGTGATGGTGATGGTGATGGTGATGGTGATGGTGGTGATGGTGGCGATAGTGGTGATAGTGATGGTGATGGTGATGATGGTGGTGATGATGGTGGTGGTGGTGGTGGTGATCATCCTAGGGCACTTGTTTAGCATCCGAGCAGCTCGCGCAACTCTTCGTTCAACCAAGGCATCGTGAGTTGAAACTCGTTTCGTGAGGAGGGCAAGCTCTTTGAAGAGCAGAACAGCCGTGCCACACAGAGCTCCCAGCTCTTCACAAACAAATTCTTCTCAGGCAAGTTCTCGGCTGGGCGCTGAAACTTGGGGCGAGAGTGACTCTTCTCAGCTCGTGTTGGAGTGAAGACTGTCTGGAATTAAAATAGTTGCATAAAATCCAACAACAAACAAATTCAAACAGATGTTTATGATATTTGAGCACCCACGGTCTATTGAACTTTCAAGACTGATCAATTCCTCACTTCCAAAATCTCTCTGCGCAATCCTTCGCTTCCTCAAACTTACCACGGTGCAGCACGGAAAGAGAAGAGTATCTGGATCTTGGGTACATTTAACGTATTCTTTTCTGCCTGTCAAGGTCTCTCCAATCTGAGCAGGTCTCAGACGCCACGATCCAACTGATTCATTAAGATCGTGGCGTCTGGGGTCTGCCACAGGCTTTGCACCTGCCCATCCTCAGAACGCAGCAAGACATGACACACGCCAGGGAATTTCTTTCTCTCCGGGGCAGTTGGTTTCCGGATCCTTGAGTGATTGGCGTCGCAACATCCAAGATGTTGATGCCATCGGCAGCATCGCTAATGACAGGAATGCAGTAGGTTGCCTGTCTAGTCGCGGATCTTCCACCCGTCGGAGATCCAGCAAATCCGTCTTCAACAGCTCGCGGGCGCTGTTCCCTTGCAGCTGTGGGGCAGGCAACCCCTGCACCTTCCTCCACTTGATAACTTCTGGCCCAGACCTCACACATGGGACTATCCCATGTGTGAGGTCTAGGCCACAAGTTACAAATGGGAGCTTCATCCTGCCGGATCCACTGTGGGGAACCTTGCTGGTCGCGTGGAAGCCGAGACCGTGGGGCGAATTGGCGGTGATGAGCGTGAAAACATCTGGCTCGTGTAATGATACACTGCGACTCCATGGCTGCTCATTCTGAAAATCTGGGTCACAACTGTCAACCTCGGAGTAGGCAATTCGCGCGCGCGCGCACGTGTTGAGCACGACGGAAATTCCCGTAGAGCTGCGAACCCATAGACTGCAGAGGACGCGACAAGAAACTGGGCAGAAATGTTCTATGATGATGATGATGATGATGATGATGATGATGATGATGATGATGACGACGACGACGACGACGAC
>VSDK01012949.1:100802-116452 GCA_009767595.1 Symbiodinium kawagutii | reverse complement strand
GACGACGACGACGACGACGACGACGACGACCGCGGCCATGTCATGACCCTGGCAATGTAGTCGTGAGGCGGGCGACAACAACAACCACTCGACGGGTCACTCCCAGCTGAGCAGTGGTCCAATCGCTGGTCATCCGCAGCAATGACCACAGCCCTTGCAGTCGAGTCACAAGAGCACCAGTGTTTCTTCCCACCTGAACGCCGCACACGTGATGGACCCACCAACCATTTTTGTTGCCGTCCAAGTCATGGTGGAGAACTCTGAAGTCAGTGGCGTCTGCTGATTCGAAGTCAGAGCTTCAGGATGCAAACAGCAATGTCTGGACTGGGATCCTTTGTTTCTTGAACTATTGTTTGCTTCTTTTACTAGTGGTCAGGAGTCAAGACAAGAGGAGACAAACGTCAACTATGCTCGATTGATGCTTATGTTTAGCTTGTTAATCGTTATAGCCTCTGATTGATCCATGGCTTGCAGGTTAATGGTTCTAACTCCATAGCTGATGCTGACCGGTTCACAAGTTTCCAAGCGAAAAATCGTGGAGTCGTAGCTCAGCTGCCTTCTGGCTCGGGCGCAAGCCCCGAAAGCGCAATTGTAGGTGATGCCCTCAGACACGGTGAATTGATGATTCGCAGAACTTGGAAATGCTTCAAAACACCGAGGAAAATGGATGATTTTCTGAAAGGTTCGCGCTGATGAGACATGAAACGGCCTCTTGGGCGATCTATAATTCGTTTTGGTTCTCCTGCCATGACTCCCAACGAATCAATATCCAGTGCCCAACCATCTTGGTGCATAGTAATGCGTACATGCTCCTGCAGACGTATCCCGCGAACAAGGTCCAGCTGCCATCCCAAAAAAGTCATGGGGAACTACTGCCAATGCGAGTACAGTATTTACTGGTATTTATGGGCACGTCAAGATATCAAAACATCGTCATGCCAGTGGGCTTTTACCCCGTTCCTGGACAACCCACCCTTATGTTTTCGTGTTGCTGTTGAGATCTAAGAAACATGATTAAGCCCAGCGAGCACGCCCAGCGAGCAAGGCCATGAAAGCAACAGCTCAACACACTGGCGGATCTTTCCGAGGAACAAAACAACCTTGTTTGCATGGTCTGTGTCGAAAATCTCCAAATACAACCCCCACAAAAAGTTGCTTAAGAACGCTATAGCTATTCCTGGAATGAAATGGTTTACAATATTCCTCCAAACCAGGTAGCTGCCAAGAATAGATCTAGAAATATCTTCCTGCAGCCGTGATCGATTGATCGATCTCCTCGTTTTCAGATGTCTGGCTCGTTGTTTCCTGGGTCCCACGGATTGTGGTATCCGGCCATCCAGCATGGGCCATTTTGAGCACCGAAACCAATACTATGCACCAATCCGACAGCAAATTTGATCATGTTGTGGAGAATCATTTTGTCCTGGCGTGACATTGTTGAGCCATTCGTACCAATATTTCCGTGCCCTGTGAATGATAATCAAACATTTCTTGTCCGACACCGATTTCAGCTGCGCCGCAGTTCTGAGTCACAAACATCCACTTCAATGCTGTGCCGCCTCAACCAGCGGCAGTGAATGTGGTGATCCTTTTAGACTTGCTGGCTATTCTTGATGCTGATGATGAGGGTGACCAGAATGACGATGATGACGATAACGATGATGACGATAAGGACGACGAATAATAGGAGGATAGTGCTTGCTGTTCGAAATGTGAGCAGGCCGATAAACACCAAGTCGCCACCCAAGAACGGTCCATGGTTCAGAAAATTCTGTCAACGGTGAGACCCTCCCCCAAAACATCATTGCTCACGGAGCTTCACCAGCAAGTTTGGGACCATCCATGGACCCATTTCGATGCCCAAGCCTTCTACCCCTTTCCCAGTTCCAGCACTCCTGGTATTTCTGGATGCGCCACACTCCCCCTCGGCGTCAATACCACCCTTGAGTCGCGCACCCTTTGGCTTCTGCAAGAAGCTCCAAACTGATGTCCCAGCCTCTGCTGCTGGCGGCTTGCCACTGTTGGGGATGTCTTTTGTTCCTTGCCCCCATTGCAAACTGCGTTGCCTGCATCATGGCCAAGTTCTTCGGCAGCTAAGAATGACGACAACAACGATGACCACCAACCACATCTACCGTTTTCATCTCTCTCTATCTCTTCCTTTCTCGCTTTACCTATTACATGCATGCATCTATCTATCTATCTATCTGTCTGTCTGTCTGTCTGTCTGTCTGTCTATCTATCTGTATCCATCAATTGACCTAATTGACCCTCATTCCTTGCGAGCTTCAGCTCTAGCTTCAGCTCTCAAACATGCTCAAGCACCTGTGACTTCCAGATCTCAACCATTCTCAAGTACCGGCCGTTCCCCCCATTCAGCTCCCAGCGTTGTCCCTGACCCGAGGCGTTGATGGCAGCGCTGAGCGCCAGGACGTTGGGAGCAGGCCTCGACAAGATCAGTAGAACTATGCGCAGCTCTCAACAAAATGACCACAGTAAGCACTGGAGATAGAAGCACTCATTGAAAACTATCGATAGCTAGATTTACTGATCAACTTGATATCTCGATTTGTTTGAATTCCAACTTGTGTAGATGAGTTCTTGCTCAAGTACTTTAGGAGATGCAGATAAGAAGAGTCAGAGGGAGATCTTCAACTATCAATAGCTACAGGTCTTTACTCATCTTGAACTATTAGAAATTACGAAAGTTACTAAAGACAGAACTTCATAGCTTTAGTAAACATTAGCAAACGAACGAAGCATATCTATGGCCATACCTCCAGACATCCATAGCTCCATCCTTCGAACGTCGCCCAGGTTACAGCTGGCCCCACAGGCAGCCCTGCTGTTTCTTGCGCCAGCCCTCCTGGAGAAGGTGCAAGGCACCCGTCCAATAGCTGCCTGAGAGGCACCAGCGCAAGCAACTGACGGTAGAACCATGAGAAGCCATGATAAATGCTGATGATAAGCCATGGTTTAACTACCATCAGTTGATAAGCCACTAATGATAAGCCATTGGTTAACCATCATAAATACTAATGATAAGCCATAAATGCTGATGATAAGCCACTAATGATTAACAATTAGATGATACTAATGAAAATACGAATGATAAGCCACTAGTGATAAATACTAATGATAAGCAATCAAATCATCATAAGCCACTAATCATTAACAATCATTGACCTGATTGAGTATGATTGGTATCACAGTTGCTATAATTGATGGTTGTCAAATCATGACAAGCTATTCAATCAATTAATTAAGTGACCTGATTAACTACCATCATCCATGATCAATGACCATCATAGTGGCTTGCTGATGATGACTGATGCAAGATAGTTCCATGAAGAAAAGTTGATGTTCATGCTGCTGTTCATCTGATATGCCTATGTCGTTTGGTGAAGCTTTTTGTGAAGATCTTTCGTTTCGTTTTTAGGCCTCGCTTGAGGACTCAAGTGGGCAAGTTAGAAACATCTAACTGTTTGATTCCCAACTGCCAAACCCATCATCTGCTGAGACCCCGTCACTCTCTCTCAAATGCCTACGGCTGCTACTTGCTGTCAAGCTCATTCATCTTTCATCTACCATCTCGATTATACATGGTATTGACCTATACGCAACAAAGTTCCATGTGACCATCTCGAATGTAGCGAACTTCCCAGCAAAAAGTAATATCATCTTCGTGTCTGGCGAAGCCGCTCAACTACCATGTTAGTTCCGCACACACACACACACACACACAAACACACACACACACACACAATTAGCTGTTGTTCACTTGATAACCTGTGTACCTCCACCCACTGTATGGATAGCCACACAGCAGTCATCCCAGGTTCCCCAACCACGCTCGCAGGCCAATACAGCTGCGCCCAACGTTGCTGCATCTGAGCCAGGTAATAACCACGAAGATGCTAATCATTGGCATGATTAATCAAAAAAGCATCCACATGATTATCAAACCGATACGAGGAATTGGTATGATTATAAAAAGGAACTACATCAGCAATAGTAAGATAAGCGTAATCAGGATGGGAATGGTATGAATAGCGACATCAACAGCACTTTTTTTAAGCCAGAATCCGAGCCCATAGCTGGCTTGGATGTCGCTCTCTTCCATCTTCCCCAGCAGTTCCAGGCTCGCCTCCAAATGCTGCGAGCCAAGACGTGCTCAAAACTACATCCAAGATTGTGTATCAACCCAGGTCAAGCCAACCAGCCAAGCAACAACGAAACTGAACTTCAAGGTCTTGTTGAACATGATGGTGTTCCCAACATGAAAACGACTTCCAACATGATGATGACTCCCAACATGATGACTAAAGATTCTCATCAAGAAAACGCGTGAAGCTGCTCAATGCCAGGAATTTGAAGCAGCAAAAATCAATTGTTTGAAGTCGGGAACAGTGCAGAACTTCTCGTGCCATCGGCTCCTGCCACTGCCGTGCGCGAGCGCATGCTGTGATGGTCGTGTTGAACGTGATGACGTTGGGCTCCAAGCCTCACAGGTGTCTCCGGCTTGGGCCCCAGTGGATATCTCGGGAAGCTCCGGGGGAAGAATCCATGGGAAATCTATGGCAAAAGACCTCTTGGTGTTGGGCGAATCAGCTCATCAGAAAATCGCGGCTCCATGGACGTCCCCCATCAGCTTGTGAATCCCCAATCGCTAACTGCTGAAAAACCTGTGCCAAACAAAAGATTGGAGACGCATCACCCACTGCCATGGCGACCTGCCATCGGCATCTCCTCCAACAAAGCGAGGGCTGGTTGCCAGGCAAAGGCCTTGGTGGCAGCTGACCACAGCTGGCGCTGTCTAGGAAGTCATGCCCTGGCTGTACAAACTGTATATTGATCTATAAGTCTATAACAATGATCTATAAGTATGATCCATATGATCTGTGTATGAATATATTCTGATTGAGATTCAGATGTACCTCACTGACATCTCGTTCTTTGATCTCAATCTACATCACGTTGCGCTGTCGTCCCAGCTGCATTCTTGTGATTCAGTATGAGATTGGCAGTATGGAGAATTCAAGTACTGCACCTATGTGGCCATTTTTTGTGCTTTCACATTCCAAAATTCTGAGACAAGGGAGCTGTTTATCCGCTGAGCCCCATGTCATGGTTCCTCGTCTCACGTTTGTTGCAGCCCAGTCAATGTGATAGACCTGGTGATGAACTTGTAATGCCTCCCAATTGAGCGGTACCTAAAAAATCCATCGACCATTTCTTTCATTGTTCATAGATTCATGTTGACCATATTGACTCCCTTCATGAAGGCTTTGGTCGTTGCTAAATGGCGCATGAATCGAATCACCACCAGATAAGATTGTTCACATTTCTCGGCTTCGAGGGATTCAATGCGAATGGTTGGTGATGGGTTTGCTTCTAGATTGGTTCAGCACACTGGCTGCGACACTGGCAGTGCTTCTTTGAACGGCCGAAGCCACGGTGGAGCCCCTCATAGCCTCATGGAAGTATACCCCCCACTGAGAACTCGCATCGGATGAGATTGATAAGTCAACAAGGCATTCGTGACAGGTTGTAGTTTCCCTACGCGGCTGCTAGTGTGGGACCCTGAAAGAACAGCCAAGGAGAAAGCTCGCTTCACAGGACTTTTTTCTCTGGTCACCATCATCCAAGCCCAAGCAAGTCGACCTTGGTGGTACAAAGGGAGATCGGCTATTGGCATCACTAGCCAGAGCAAAGCCGATTACCAGGCAGGTCAATGAAGACATATGCAAGGCAAATGTAAATGTGTGTGTGTGTGTACACAAATGAATAGAAAACCCAAGAAATGAATAGATAGAATTGAATGAAAAAGCACAAATTCCGTGTTTGTCAATCGTTTTCTATCAGTTTTCCATCATTTTTTATCATTCGAAGCATAAAACTGCAGATCTGCAGCTTGCCACTTGGGATCTACTAAGGTTGTTGCTTCAGCTCATGCTGTGGCCCCGGGCCGACGCCTCTGCCGCAGCTGGTGCGGGGGCTGGTGCCACATATCCAGCCGGCGCAGGGCTCGGGGTCAAGTCCTCTCCGCAAAAAGGCTCACAAGAAATGGCGAAAAGGTGGCTATGGGTCCATATTGACCAACCAACTAATGGTTAACTAGCTGGTTATAATGGTTAATAATAGGGGATAACAACTAGCAACTATAGGGGATATACCAGCTATAAATGGCTATGGGTCAAGCAGTTAACCAACCAATTTCATGGGGGATACTAACCAACAATTTCATAGGGAAAACAGTGGTTAATGATAGGGGAACCAGGGGGACTAAGGGTGAACTGACCCACAGCCAGGTGGCTTTTGAAAATGATGAACCTGGCTATGGGTCAAGCAGTTAACCAACAATGATGGGGATGAGTTCACCAACAATTTCATAGTGGGAAAACAATGGTTAATCATGGGCGAACCAAATGGGGGAACCAGGGGTCCAGGGTTTTGACCCACAGCCACCTGGACAAGTTTCATACCATGCGGCTCCCTGCACTAACAGGGGAGCAGAGTCGATGGAACAGTCTGCAGAACGAGACTGTTGACCATTATCAACCATTAATAACTATTACACTAAAGATTATAGTTAATAATGCCTAGTTCCAATGTGTAATTTCTGTTCAATGGTTGACCAACAAAAATTGTGAAGAAGTCAAGTGAGGAAAGAAGATCCACCACTTGTATACGCACTGAGGAACTCAGTCCATCGTGGGAGTCTAGCTTTCAAGAGGCAGTTGAACCATTGAATGCAGCGCCTTCAATGTACATACTTCTACATGTGCACAGAATCAGTGTGTACAATATTCCGGAAAAACACAACCGCTGAAATCAAACCTTCGCTGTGAGTCAGTGACAGGGTGATTCTGTAATGCAGTAGAAATATGACGACGTGTCAGAACTAAACGTTTGGATCGATGATAAATGTTTGGATCGATGGAAAAGGAGCCGGCGACATGGGTGAATAGCCATGCAAATTGGAAATTGCCATAGTTAACCATTGCAAACCACTAGCAACGATTATCTATCAGTATTTTTTGCTGGCTATTCAGATATTCATGCTTACTAGTGGCTAAGAAGTCGACACGCACACCACTTCGGAAAACTCCCGGGTCCAGCAAGTCGCAGCCATCCCAGCTGAAGTCGGCGTTGGTGAATGCTTTCTGAGCAGGCGCCTGCTGGAGAGAGAGGGAACTTGTCGCCACGACGGTTGAAGATGTTACACATTGGACACGGGAACTGAAAATCACCGGTTTTCTTAGGAAACCCTTGGAAATCAGTCTATGGTGGATATTCCGTTGGTTTACGAAAGGGTCACCACAGTTCATAAAGAAACCACGGAAAAGCATCAATAATTGGTGGATTATCCATTGCTATGTCAAATTGCCAGAGGGTAGAGGTTTGGATTTCGCGCAAATCACCTATAGTTGATCGAAAAACACCAGCGATTTTAAGGCAAAAGTCGGCTGGTCTATGAATAGACCACCAATATTGAATTGGGTTTTTAGCACTATCTATACTACAGAAAAGAATGAACTTTGGGCGCGATGATGGGAAACAACACCAATCACGTTTGGAATTGGAATGTTGCAGTCAATGTCAACCCTCCTCCAAATTTGGCGGGTAGTGGTCCCAACTGTTTGGCCAATTTCTTCAAAGTTTTAGATGATCTGTCGCTAATCTGATCTTATCGTCCATCTCTTCTGTTACTTTTTTACTAATTTGATTCGACCCTTGCATTATAGGTTCCATCTCCTCCTGACTTGTCTTCAATATCTTCTGCCTCCACACATAGGTTTCGGTTTTTATGATCTGCCTCTGTATTGATTCGTTCCTTTGTGGCACTAAACAATGCAAAGGGCCATTGGTTATGAACCATTACCCGAACCACTATCTGACCACTATCACTAATAGTTAACTATCAATAGTAGTCAACTATCAATAGTAGTTAACTATCAATAGTAGTTAACTATCAATATTGGATACAAACCATTATTAACTCGAAAGTACTTCGCTATCAATCTTCTGAACGGACAAACTCCCCATGGATGCTCTCGCAGCGGCCTCTGCCGGTGGTTGCAAGGCACTCCAAGCCGCCACGCGGAAATAGCTCCTGCAGTGGGGATCCAGTGACGTGTCACCGCTGAAACTTCACGACGTGCAATCTTCCCATCGTAGCTGCCAACATCGCTGAAGCCAAACAGTCTTTTAGACCATCTCGGCGGAATTCGATTCTTTGAAGACTTTTGAATGCTCAACAATTCTGAAGTTTTATAACTCGTGCCCAACAAGCTTTTGGCAAAGAAATGCTTAGAGGTTTTGAATGCTATAGAGGTGCCCCCGTATTTGCAGACCGCGCACTCTCGGACCGACCCTCAAGCCTCTTGCGGGACTTCAAGTGGCGTTTTTCGCTGCCTCGAAAGACCAATACCAGGTGTGTCTCTCCACCGGCGGACATGGACGCTGACGCGTTTGAAAAGAAATCATTTTCAGGTGCTTTATAGACATTGATGGACATTGAATTCCCTATTTTCCAAGCTTGTTCCGTTTTTTTGGACAGCAATCTTACTCTTTGGGTCTCCAAATAGATCGACAGCAACGGACTTTTGCAAAGCTAGCATCCAAGATGGACGTCCCCGGTGCGGCCTGAATTCTTGAGCTCGTAAACGCTGAAATACACCGGTGGAGAGCCACAAAGCCTATTGCTGATTGGAGTCACCGATGTAGTGGTACGATTTGGCGGCCTAGTCTGTGAAATTTCAGCAATCTTGGGGATGATCTCAACCTATCCCAACTGGATGAATGCGAAGATTCGGATTCCCCACCTTGATGAAGCTTCTCTCACTAATAGATTGACCATGCTCAGCCATTATGAACATTAACCATATACAAACCATAGGTAACCATACATTGAAGCAACATTCAATCATGAACCAGCTCACTAGCAGCTGATTAGCATGCTCCAAAATGATCCGTTCCCCATGGTAACCAGGGGTAGCATCAAGGCGGCTGACGTTTTTGCTGCCTATTGAAGTCCACCGTCATGCCAGGAACGATTCCGCCAGTGATCTCCCAGCCTGGGGATGCAACTTGCGTGGAATTTCAAGAAGTAAATCACTGAAACTGTTGGAGCAATCTGAGCAATCTTTCAGCGAACTCTCCAGCAACTTTTCCAGCTGTCCAAGTGGAACCTGAAGCTGTTGAAGCTGATCTTCTATGTCATACCCTCATCAATGAACACGAACCTGTGCTTCAACCTGCGTAGCAAAGCATACAGATCTGTGCATTTTCAATGCAGCTTGGGCACGGATGCAATCCAAGAACTGCGACACACCCCAGAAGCAGAAGGTGTAAACCTGCAGTGGGCGCTTCAGGTGCAACATACGAATATAGGGATGCCAGGAATGGGATTGTTGTGGTAGCTCCGACCTATCCGGCTATCCATGGCTGTCCTAGTCAAGAAAGACCATGGCCAAGGAGGGTTCCAACATCTTCTAACACCATCAGCAAGACACCTGAAGCCACCACTGGTGATCTGAATCTTTCTGCAAACTTCGAGGATTGTATTCTGCAGGCAGTATTCTGGCTGTCCCATGCTGAGCTACCCGACGTGTTCTGTGCTTAGCTCCGCCAAGGCCTTTCACAAGCCCAGCCACCGGACAGGAAAGCCAGTTGGATTTCAAACCTCTCGAAACCATGCCTACTCTGAGGCTGGGAGTAACCTCAAATCCTTGAACACATTCACCTCAAACCAACCATCGAACGACAATCTTCCTTGGTGATCTTGGTAGCCTGTTGGAAATGCCCGGCTTGGAAATCCACGCAAGTCTATGGGGAAGTGGGAACTAGGAACCTGCGCCAAACTGGAACAAGGTGCAAGAATACCATCTAGCACTCCGTGGCACACCAATTTGCGGGTCAGTGAGCACCAACCCACGTCATTGAGCTTCGGGTTCCGAAGCCCCCCGCAGGCTTGTCGCAGAAACCAGAACTGTTCCCAAAAGGTGCGATGCATGGTGGTTCTGGGCAAACCATCAACCACAATCAACCACAACCAGCCACAACCAACCACAACCAACCGCGACCAACCGCGACCAACCGCGACCAACCGCGACCAACCGCGACTTTTGTGCTGATTTGAACTTTTCTCCCAACGCCACCGTCGAATCACCGCCTTTTTCAAGGCCGCCACATAGGCCTTCGCACCGTCACTGCGGCCTGGAGGGAGGCCACCCTTTCATTGGGGCATACCATGGATGGATGGAGCTCATTGGACTGGACACCGATGCCATGGCCGTCAGTTTCAGTGAAAATTCTCAACGTTTGAAGCCACAGAGGCAGTACTTGATTGGATTTACTCTACCTGTCCTTCATCAGCCTCCAAGACTTCCAGCTGAACAGCAAACCCCCGCATGAACTGGGCACCCACACGCATTCCAACAGATTCAAGATCACCAGAGAGATCTGGCTCTGTTCCCTTCCTCGAGACCTGTGTCACAAGGCTAGTGGAACGTTCTGCCTCATGGCTGTGAATCTTTCATAGCATTGCTGCCCTATGAGGAAAAATACATCGCTAAGCATACCCTACGATACTGCCAAATTATCCACTGTGAGAGGGGAAAGCCCCATACAATGAGCTTTGCCATCATGGCCCACTTGAGTATCTGCCAGCTGCTGTCAGCTTTCTGGACCCCCTGAGCGACCTCAAACTGGTCAAAGGCATAGAGCGGCATGGCAAAAGTGGGTGGCTCTGACTCCCTTCCAGCCAAGACAGTGCTGGGGTCCTCGCCTCAGCACGATGAAGGGCCAGGCTACTTGTCTCCCTTTCAAATGCTGGGTGCTGGAGGTCTTCCCACCGGCTTAGATTGTTCCAAAGCACATATCAAAGGCAGTTTTTTTTACAGTTGTGGCATGTTCAAGGCGGCAATGATGACAGCCGTGAATTGTCAGGCATCTGCAACAATAAAGGGCTGAAGAATACCCCTACGAACTCCATCACTCAAGTGAGATCCTCCTATTGCTTGCAGCTTCCGATCTGCTTGGTTCAAATCCGAATATCGCGAAACACAATTGGTTCATCGTTCCCAATCACCATTCTCTACCCATTGTAACAGCTATTAATGATAAACCGTTAAACCATTCTTCTGGTCAGGATCTGAAAACCCAGAAGGGTGGAGAAACCCCTGCAGTGATCCTCCTTGCAGTCGCAGTTACCATTGGAGTGATAACATTCCCCAGCTGCTTGGCATGCTGCTACCAGTGCCTGCCAGGCGGCGGCTGACATAGCTACCGAGGCTATGGCTATGGCTATGGCTATGCTTAAGGACAGAAACTGCCAAGCTTTAGGAAAGAAACTGTCAGCCTCATGAAGTGAACGAGTCTAAAGAGCAGATATTCAAAAAGCAAACCGCTGGTTTCCATAACACATCACGACACCGACACCAAAATGGTTGTTCAGCTCACTGCCCTACAAATTCAATGCAAGTGCCACAGTTTTAAAGCTTCGAAACATCCAAAAAGCGATGGTTCCCATGGATGAAGGGATGAGATCCTCCAACAAAACCCATCTCAGCTGCTGAGTTGATCCCTTTGCAGCCGCTGAGTTTCACACCTTTTGCACCTGCCGTGTGACGCCCGAAACCTCCACGAAACGACTTAGTTCCAAGGCGAAGAACAGCGGTTCCTGGCGGCAAAAAGGGTGGCCCTGGCTGCTGGTTGCTTGCCAAAATAGGTTGGTCCATGGTGGTACCCACAAGTACTAACCATCCAATATATTACTGATATGGAAACTGCCATTTCTGGGTGGTCGCTTGCCAAAACGGTAGACTGATTTCATTTCTTGTTGTGGATGCATTGGAAGGGATGAAACCTCCATGAACTTCGTCCAGTAGCATCGTTTGGACGTGGATTTCGACGCTACTCTGCAGCAGCTGAGCGCCTTTGGAAGCACCTTGAACTGGAGCTGCATCCTGACTGCCATTGACAAAGGATGAAGGAAAGCTCCACAGGTTGCAACACTCGAAAGTCGTTTACCATCAAGCGGTGATGGATTCTCAAAATGAAGGGTTTGGAGTCATCTGATGTCATCTGTACACATCCTAGACTAGATTGTGTAGGACTACTGCATGCGTACGCAAACATGTGTGTGTGTGTGTGTGGACCGAAGACTCAAGTAAGCATGTATAGAGAGAGAGAGATGTGAGAGAGAGAGAGAGAGATAAGATAGGTAGATAGATAGATAGATAGGTCGATAAATAGGTAGATAGATATATAGATAGGTAGGTAGGTAGGTGGACGGACGGACGGACGGATGGATGGATGGATAGGTAGGTAGGTAGATAGATCTAGAGATCGATAGCTTGATGTATCAAAAAGCCAACAGCTGGGGTACATAGCTGCCTTTGCACAGATCAACATTTTGAATCTGACCGTACCAAAACCTATCTGTTGTAAGCAGGGCATGTTCATCTGAGTGGTCCAAATGCAACTGATACTCCAATGGTTGATGGCCATTGTCATGTTTAACCTCCCTCTCACCCTGAACTTGCACTCGCTGCACAGTTCACTCAATGAAACATGGGTCCCATGTTCACTGCTTCATGGCAACGGCTAGGCATCGCCAACAGCTGAAACCCAGCTAGGCCCACGCTGCCAAGCGCCTGAGTTCCCAGTTGCGCTTCCGGCCACGAAGGTGCCAACTAAAGGGGTAGTCGCCGTCCTGTGCACTCACCAGGTCCAATGAGGCAGGCTGTGCACCAGGTCTAACGCATGCGCAGGTGATGTCGGTGATGTTGACACATCGGGGATCTTGGCACATCGGTGATGTTGACACAGAAAGAATGTCACATCTGGTATTATCTGCAACAAACTACTCAATGATTTCTTTAAAGTGTTTCTGCGAACCTGTGATTTCGTTTCAGAGTGTTGGCCATTTCAATTGGCCATCCACGAACACTGCTGACATGTAGTCCCTCAGGCTGACGCTTTGGACTGCATTTCGCTTGACAGAAAGAGGTTGACCATCCAGCTAGACCAGAGACCGACTAAGAACTGTGGTCGTCATTCTATGTGCGAAGTCAACAAAACAATTGACAGGAATAGGACTTCATATCAGTAACCCATCAATTTTGGAAGATATTCCCTTTAATTCGTGAACCAGCAGGACTGGAGGCGCAAAGGTTATAGAGACACCGGCGGCTCATATCAGTTGCCACTCCTCATGTGTCCAAAAATCAAGGAGGGACATGGCAGACCGTCAAGAGAATCAATGACCCACTCATATGTTCGTTCCCAAACCATGTGGCTAGCTCTTGTTGTATGCCGCCATGGACCATCATTAACCATAATTAACCAGCCAACATGGTTGGGTGGTTAATAATATCTTGACTAATGATGGGGGTGTGTACAACAATTGTCTATGAACCAGTTTATCCAGAAGTAAATCACATTATCATATGTAGATAATCATGAACCAGCTAATTAACCGTCACAAACCATTCTTGACCAGTTGATTAATCCCATCTCTCACCAATATGAATAATGAACCACTTTATGCGTTAATCAGTTATTTTTCAGGTTGGTAAATTATCAAGCAGTTTAGTCATATTAATATTTATATTCACTATCAACCAATATGAATAATTAACCAATTTGATTCAATAATCAATGGGTTAACCACCAATCAACCACCAATGAACCACCAATTAACCACCAATTATATAATCACAAATTACAGCTCACTCCTAAGCCATGTGAATAATCACTTGCTTCATCAGTTGCTGGTAATAACCACTGCCATCCAATAGGCAACAGACTCACTTGCGTCTCGGATTTTGGCTCACTTGCGTCTCGGGCTCACTTGCGTCTCCCAGGGTTCACTTGCGTCTCGGATTCTGGTTCACTTGCGTCTCGGGTTTCAGACTACTTGCTCTTCTGGCCAAATCTGCTTTCTGGCCTCTGCATGCACTACTGAACATATCAAATCTCCCACCCCCTCTGGCCTTTGCATGTATGACTTAACATTTCAAAACCCCCACCCCCTCTGGCCTTTGCATGCATTACTGAACATATCCAATCTCCCACCCCCTCTGGCCTCTGCATGTAATACTGAACATATCAAATCTCCCACCACCTCTGGCCTCTGCATGCATTACTGAACATATCAAATCTCCCACCCCCTCTGGCCTCTGTAACCACACCAAACCCCCCCCCCCCTCTGGCCTCTGCATGCATGACTTAACATATCAAATCTCCCACTCCCACCCCCTCTCGCCTCTGTCTCCCACCCCCTCTGGCCTCTGCATGCACTACTGAACAAATCAGAACTCCCACCCCCTCTGGCCTCTGCATGCACTACTGAACATATCAAACCCCCCCCCCCTCTGCCCTCTGCACGCACTACTGAACGTATCAAATCTCCCACCCCCTCTGGCCACTGCATGCACTACTGTACATATCAAATCCCCCACCCCCTCTGGCCTTTGCGTGTATGACTTAACATATCAAATCTCCCACCCCCTCTGGCCTCTGCATGCACGACTGAACATATCAAATCTTCCACCCTCTCTGGCCTCTGCATGCGCTACTGACCATATCAAATCTCCCACCCCCTCTGGCCTTTGCATGTATGACTTAACATATCGAATCTCCCACCCCCTGTGGCCTCTGCATGCACTACTGAACATATCAAAGCTCCCGCCCCCGCTGGCCTCTGCACGCACTACTGAACATATCAAATCTCCCACCCTCTCTGGCCTTTGCAAATATAACTTAACATATCAAATCTCCCACCCCCTCTGCCCCTGCACGCACTACTGAACACATCAAATCTCCCACCCCCTCTGGCCTCTGCATGCACTACTGAACATATGAAATCTCCCACCACCTCTGGCCTCTGCATGCATTACTGAACATACGCAATCTCCCACCCCTCTGGCCTCTGCACGCACTTCTGAGCATATGAAATCTCCCACCCCTGTGGCCTGTGCATGCACTACTGAACAAATCAGAACTCCCACCCCCTCTGGCCTCTGCATGCATTACTGAACGTATCAAATCTCCCACCCCCTCTGGCCTCTGAATGCATTACTGACCTCTGCATGCACTACTGAACATATCAAATCCCCCCCCCCCCTCTGGCCTCTGCATGCATTACTGAACGTATCAAATCTCCCACCCCCTCTGGCCTCTGAATGCATTACTGACCTCTGCATGCACTACTGAACATATCAAATCTCCCACCCCCTCTGGCCTCTGCATGGACTGAACACATCAACTCTCTCACCCCTTTTGGCCTTTGCATGTATGACTCAACATATCAAATCTCCCACCCTGGCCTCTGCATGCAGGACTGAACATATGCAATCTCCTGTTCTACTGAACATATCAAATCTCCTACCCCCTGTGGCCTCTGCATGCACTACTGAACATATCAAAACTCCCACCCCCTCTGGCCTTTGCATGTATGCCTTAACATATCAAATCTCCCACCCCCTCTTGCCTCTGCATGCACTACTGAACATTTTAAATCTCCCACCCCCTCTGGCCTCTGCATGGACTACTGAACAGATCAATTCTCCCACCCCTCTGCCCTCTGCATGCACTACTGAACGTATCAAATCTCCCACCCCCTCTGGCCTCTGCATGCA
>VSDK01012949.1:71038-100329 GCA_009767595.1 Symbiodinium kawagutii | reverse complement strand
ATCTCCCACCCCCTCTTGCCTCTGCATGCACGACTGAACATATCAAATCTCCCACCCCCTCTGGCCTCTGCATGCACGACTGAACATATGCAATCTCCCGCCCCCTCTGGCCTCTGCACGCACTTCTGAGCAAATCAAATCTCACACCCCCTCTGGCCTCTGCATGCATTACTGAACATATCAAATCTCCCACCACCTCTGGCCTCTGCATGCACGACTGAACATATCAAATCTTCCACCCCCTCTGGCCTCTGCAAATGCTGTCAAAACACCCATGATACCAAGGTCGTGAGCAGCTGTCAGCAAAATCTAAAGTGTGATGCTCCGATTGCCCAATTCAATTGCAATCCCACGCATAGAATAAACTGAACATATTGTCATGCGAGGCTGCTGAGTCATGTTTTTGTCAGCCCTGGCAGTGGTATCTGACAGAATACACCCACATACCATTTCACATATGAGCTCATACAATATGGTCCTTTTCTTTCAAAACATTTTCTGATGGATCAATGGCGAGACATGGTTGATCCTAGTAAATGACTCAAAGCCCCATAGGTAACCTGGGGTTTACGATAGTTCACAAGTATTCAACATGTTTGGAGACACAAGCGAACCATTTTTGGAGACACAAGCGAACCATTTTTGGAGACACAAGCGAACCCCCGCCCCATCCAATAACCCACTGGGTTAATTGATCAACATGAATAACCCACTGTTAACCAGTTTTTATTCATCCGTTGCCGGGACTGTCGTTCCTTTCATCGGGCGCCTTCTCCCGTTCCGGGTCGTGGGTTGGGCGGTGCATGGCCAACAACTTCACCTCGCAGGGGACAAACGTGTCGGGACCACGTCTGTAACCATGGTAGAAGGTGATGCTGGGGTGTGTGTAAGCAGAAAATATGCATAGATAGATTTTTGTAGAAAATGAGATAAGATTGGATTGGATTAGATTAGATAAGATTAGATTCGATTGGATTAGATTAGATTAGAATAGATTGGATTAGATTAGATTAGATAAGATTAGATTCGACTAGATTCGATGGGACTAGATAGGTTGTATACATCCATGACAGCTGGGCATCTCTCAATTTGCAAGAAATGCGGGAGAGACACCACTCAGCTCAAGTGGTTTGTGTGACATCTGAGTGGTGGAGCACCTGGAGAGCTTAAACCGGTTCAGGTGATTCAATCCCTGCGTGGTTCAACCACTAGCACCAAGGTTCAAATCACTGCCCCTAACTGCAGACTTGGAACTGGGATTCTCCTGCAATGCTATTTACATACCATACACCTACATACACATGTATATATATATATATATGTGTAATATGTATATGTATATGTATTTATATATATACACATATACGTATACGTATACGTATACATATACGTATATAACGAGAGAGAGAGAGAGAAGGGGGGGCAACAATGATGAATCTTTCGCTGACACAGCACCCCGTCCGAACCTGGCAGAGCTCATTCTCCCAGCTGCCAGCACGGAGTTCGCTACTCCTGCCTTCCTCATCAAACCTGGAGAGCTTTAGCGCTTGGAATAGCAACCCAAAGTGACCCTGTCCCAACAAAGGCTACCCCCCACAACCATGGAGGCCTACATGTTGGAGAAGGCCACGAGACTGGAGCTCACCCCATCTTCAGAAACATCAGGAACAAGCAATGCCATGGCCCATGCACCTAATCACAACACACGCGTTCATTTAGCCGCTCACTGCGGGAAGAATTACCCAGATACTTGAGAATACTTGGGGCAATGCACTGGAACTCTCTTGATTTTGAATCATATCACGTGACAACTCCAACACTCACATGGTCAGTTTCCACCTCCATCGCAAAGGATCTTGGTACTCCTCTACCACTGCCGGCATGCCACGGGATGCAAAGAGAAAGCTGATTCCGGTTCTACTCTGGCCAGGTTGGAGCACACCTTGATGGTCGCCAGTACAATCCAGACTTCCAACTTCAGCACCGGGATAGGGATAAGCTGATTGACCAGCTAGCTTTCGCGAACTGCTCAGGGAGTTCTGTTTGCTTTTTGGGTTGATGCATAGCCGCTGACAGCTGCCTGTTTCAGCAGCAGGTCAAGCTGGAAAAAAGCCGGAAGCTGCAGCTGCTGCGGGAGAAGTCACTTCACGCCTACCGGAAGTTTAGTTGCCATTCATTGACGATTAAGGGCCACTTTCAGCATTAAGGGCTCCAAAGTTGGAAGAAAAGAGTGGTCGTTTCGAGTCAAACAGCTTCTAGGTTTACTGAGCTTCGAAGCACTCAAATGTTCAAACTCTTTGGAAACATTTGACCAACTTGTAAGCATACTAACAATTATTAATATCTTTTGTTACCACTGACCCCAACAAGTGCAAGTATTCAGCAAGTGCTTGACTGGCTTGGTTTCGTTCTTGAAAACAAAAGGGTTTTAAACGAGAGTGACATCATTGATCATGCTTTTACACCAATGAAGCCCCAGATGCCCCATGGACGCTTCGAGCTGATGTGACGATACCGATGTCTCACCATGATGGAATCAAAAGAAGTGCAGTTTCTCTCAAATGGAACCTATTTTTGACGACCTCAACCTGCCCCAACATCAGTGTAGATGGTCCCAGGGGCAGCCCTTGCATCCCTGAGAGCCCCCGCGCGAGCACATGCACCGATACCAGCATTTAAGCAGGTGGTGTTTGGTCGCGGGCCCTGGCGCCACATCTCCTAGCAGGGGCACCCGAGCAACAGCGCCTCATGGGATGTGATCTTCATATATGTTGAAGTATACACTCGTTGAATACATGCATGTATACATATGCATGTAACGTATATATGTATACATATACATGTATATACAAACACATATCATTTGAATATGTTCACATCGCATGTGTATATGTATATATTCTTACATATCATTTATATGATGTATATTATATGCATTTGCCTTCGACAAACCAACCAGCCAACCAAGCAAGTTTGCATTGCTGGTTCAATGAGAAGCTGTCCACTACTTGAGTGGTTGGGATGCACTGTACCAAGTCGGAAAGTTGGTTTGAAAATTATAAGACTTGAAATGGACCTTTGGAATGGGCAAAGTACGCTTTTGTGGAAACTCCTGACGCATCCAAGATTGGTTCACCACGTTCTCCTTGTCAATTTTCAACCTTTGCACCCCAACGGTTTTGACTCCTCCAAGAAAGCTGTTGCATTTTGCCACTCACGAGCCTCAGAGGAAAAGAGTTTGCTCAAACTTCGGACAAGACCGGGATACAGAAGATTGCGGCAGGCAAAACTGAAACAGTGTTCAAACCTTGAGGGAATGGAAGCAAGGAAGCATGAAACTGCACACCATAAGTTTTCATGGCTGTTTCTGAAATGAATGCGAACCAAGTCCGTCAAGACCATGACCAGTGGAGAAGGGTTACTGCTCAGGAACACTTCGAATCCTCAAAAAAAACGACCAGAAAAGTGTTGAAGCTATATACCATCAAGCTACCATCAAGCTACCATCGAGCTACCCTCCCTGGTGCCATGCGAAGAATCACCAGCTCTAGGGATGCTCAGGGCAGCTGCCCAGGGAATCTCTGGGCTTTCCCAACTCCCGCCATTGCTCGCAGAGCAGAAGTGCATCGGGGCAAGCCTCGGTGCAACTCCAAGGTGTCAACACTGGTGTTACCTGCGGATGCCTGGAAGTCATCAAGAAACGGCAATGCTTCAGTTTCATCACGGCAATCAGTTAATCTAAATGCTTTCCTCGCGTTCCTCCAAGATTGAACCCAAAAATCGAAGAAATTCTGGAAATTCAGGGAATTGCATGCATTCCCACAGGTGTCTGCAAGGCTTAAGGGATTGAAGCATCGCCGGCTCGGAATCCCAACTGGCCGCATGGCGATCGCGCGTGGCCAGTGGCGCTTCTGGGGCGTAGGCGCTGGAGGTTGTACAAGGCAAGGACATGGCTAATCAGCTGGTTAACCAATGGTTAATGGTAATACGACATAGACATAGCCATTGGTTCATGACCCATGCTTAATTAGCTGCTTAATGGTTGATACTAGGATTACTAAGTGATAGTAAACAACAGCTAGAGCAACAAGTTTTGACCCACAGCCACATGAACGGATTGATTAAGGAGACAAGCTTTATAGGAACATGCATTCGAATCATGACTTCTACTGGTGCTCCTACAGACTTTTCCACCAATGTCCAGAACACAAATGAAAAGAAAAACGATGCGTCATAGATTCTCAATCCTTTATGAAGAGCTGGTGTTTCTACTGGCTTACATGGTCAAAGCTCCGCAGAGCGAGGGGAGCACGAGCAAGGGGTCGCTCAAGTTGCCTTCTATGTTGCTACTACTTTTTAAGTGCCTGCTCTACTACCAGGTTTGATACTTACAAAGATAACCTAAGTGCCGTACTGGTCGCCTGCTACCATGTTGGTCAAAACCTGATTGCCTAAGCATAAACAACTTCGCGAGGCCAGGTTTTTGGGAGATGAGCATCTCCCAATGGGCCCAAATGTGCCCCTGCAATAGGGCAATACCTCCGTGCTATGTCTGTCCCTGACAAGCCATGGCTGTCAACTATCAGCGATCATTTATGACACGGATCTGTGTTATTCACGCTGTTTAATATGAAGATGGGTGTTTCGCAAAATAGCGGTCGAAACGCTGACGCGCAAGGACAGCATCTTTGCGCCTGCCACCATTGCTGCGAGTTCCAACGCCTCCAAGGCTTAAGAAAGGCTGTTTTGAAGAAGTTGGCATGTGTGCGTGTCGATGTAAGTTGAATAGATTATCTCTCTAAAAAAATGATATCTTAGAGCATGGTTTCTGAATCAATTCAACATTTGTTGAATCATTGATCCTGCTCAGGTACAAAGGTGCAACAAGTGTAGACACATTGCATGAATGTATACTATTTATCCTTGCACATGGGTCTGTATGTATTCACACAATGTATCCACAAACGTGTGAACATACTTGCATACATCACATCACATGACATTCCATCCCATTCCATTCCATTCCATTGTATTGCAGCTGACTAGAAAAAGAAAAGAAAGACAACAGAGAGCCGGGCAAACCCTTTCCGGCCTTGCTTCTTCGCGACATGGCATCATGCGCTGAAACTGCGCTCCCATAGGCCGTGCTTGTCCATGTTTCTGAACTGTACTGGCCCATGTTGCTGGTTGGTCGGCCAGTCGGATGGTTCTGTACGATTAAAATATGTACAATTGACCTGGCGCATCAGCATATTCTAGATTTTGATTTATAACGACCACCCATGATTGGAAAGCACCCCATTCACGCTCCAAGAGCAGCAGTCTTCACTTTTCTATCTGATGGGTATGCTCACATGGAGCCCTGTGGAGGGGATCCAGGACCATTGGCTGTATGGGTGATTGGGTCACGGAGAACTTTGGATGGCCAAAGCTGATCCCTCCAGTGTTCTCCATTGAACCACGGCTAGGAGGCTGCATCCTGGTGTGGCGCAGCCTCCCCTGGCATTGAAAATATGAGAGCTGTCGTCTCTGTCCGGCTTGGGAAATGGCGACGTAGTGCATTCAGGCATATACTCACCTGACTCACCTGATTAAAGAACGTCAACACTTCCTGCATCAATTTTCCACTAAATATAATATCTCTGAAAGTCAACAAAGAAACCGAACCTGTGAGTTGCGGCGTGCCAATGTACTCACTCCAGGGGCATGGACCTTTACTTTTTGCACGAAAACAACGCGCCTAGAATCTAGAGGACGGAAGGACACTGCCCAAGAGTCTGGATGCCAGACCAAAGTGAAATCATGTCTGTCCTGATTCCACATCCAGATGAGTAAGCTGAAGGCCAGTACCAAATTCTGGTTCCTTCTATTCTAGGCTTGTTGAAAAGCTTGGGCACACCTGTGCCTCTTTTTTTCCATTCCTTTGGTGTATCTTCAATCAAAGCCTGTGGCTTAAGTCACCTGGAGATCGACGTGTTCCTAAGGAATCACAGCTGCCATCAGAGAACAAGCTCTGATAGCCATCAAGAGTCACCGCACCAGGGAGGGGTTGCCGTTGGCAGCTCAGGGCGGCTTAGTCGCCGTGATTCTCGTAGATCTGGGCCAAAGAAGCCTGGTAGAGGTGCTGTTCAATGGCTCACCAGCCTTCAAACAACAGAAGCTATTGGTTGGTTGAATTGGTTGATCGATCTGTCGGTCGGTCAGTTGGTTGGCTGTTGCTTGGTTGCTTGGTTGCTTGCTTGCTTGCTTGGTTCGTTGGTTGGTTCTTTGGTTTGTTGGTTGACAGTCCAACAAAGAAATGCCAAGGCTGTGATGTTTGGGCTCAAGACATGTAGCATGCTTTGCCATTTCTTTATGTCTGATGGCGGGAGCCAGGCACCGTCTTGGATCCCCCCGGAGACTCGGATCGGGACCCGGACCTTGACAAAGAGTGGCAGTGTCGCGGCAGTTTTCTCCAGCTCCTGGACCGGCCGACATGGTTGAAGCTGCTTGAAGCCTGAAAAAATCATGGTATCCGACTCAAAATCAACAGGCGTTCACCAGGTACCCTGATCTCACACCTTCCAAAATACCAGATATGATTCATCATCGCCATAAGCAGCAATGAGCAAGCAGTCAAAGTGCCTCGTGGTGATGTCACCACTAAGGAAATCATGATATCCCACCCATACCGTGTTGATTGCATGACCAGATCCTCACCTTTCTTTATAGGAGCAGCAACACCATACTTCAAAGAAGGAGCTACCTCACAAGTTTGCAAGAATCCATGGTGGATTGGTCTTTTTCGTCGGTCAACAAGCTTCAGACAGACATAATTGCTGCGAAACCCCAGCTCTCTCCTTGAGATATTCAACGACCTCAGAATTGGCGATTCGCATCGCATCAAGAGTGAAATGGAACTGATCAGAGCAATACAGGTTGGGTCCTTCCCAAAAAAACTGGTGTTCCTATTGATGAAATTGATAATGGCTGTGAAATTGATTGGATGGTTAGTGAAGGTACCGCAGTTTATGTACACACCGAATTTACAAAAAGGTGTGATTCTCTCTACGGACCGTGGTACAGAAGGTGTACTTGTCCCTTCAAAACCTCCGGGTTGGGGGTGGTGCTTCACATCGATTCTTGTAAAATCTTGTAAACACACCTCCCTAGTGATTAATCCCGTGACAGATCCATGTTCCAATTTTGATCTACCACCACTCCTTTCGTCATAGCCGGTACTCTTAACTATAGTAACTACGGGAGGATGAATGTGGATCTCCCAATTGCAAGGATGGTGAAACAGATTTGACCTCGTGCCACCTCAGGCACTGTGATTCGGTTGATGACTCGGATGGATGAGTGATTGTCATCGGGTATTTCTGGGTTTTTGACCCATATATTTTGACTATCAGGATTTCAAGGGGATCTCAATCCCTAAACCATCAGTCTGCAAGACATGGGTCTACTACTTTCCGTAGGAACCGTACGAATTGATTTTCATCACCTGGAGATGGCTATTGACTCATCTTTGTTGACGTGGTCTTCCTTGTTTGTTGTAAAGTTGGTATTCTACCCTTGGCATCAGCAAATCAACGATGAGTGAAAAGAAAGGTATCACCAAAATTATCGTGACTCAGTATGTGGTCTTGGCAAAGTCCACAAGATCACACGAAGAGCATCCATGAAGTCAAACATGTGCGGATGCCCATTGAAAAACGATCATTTCCGGGATGATTCAGCAATCATCATTTCTAATATATGGACAGTCCCGTACCCGGAGAAAGACAAATCGATTCTAGTGGGCCGATATTTCTGAAGACATGCCAGCTCAGGATCATCCCTGCCATCGGCTAACCTGTTGCCAAGCAACTGCTTTTTCGTATGTAGGCCTCAAATGGTAGTGTTGGAGAAAGTCCCTCACCACCTGGCCCAACGAAAACCACTCGACAGAGCGGGCTGCAAAGCCACCTATGTGGGACCAGTTGATTCATAGGATTCTCACCAGGGATTAGAGCAACAAACAAGAGCGGACTGTATACAATAAATGAGTGTAAACTGAAGATAAAGACTGCCCAAACTTTGAAAGTGTAGGATGTACTGTAAGCTGTACTTTGAAAGCAGCGTATGTATCCTCAAGAAGAACACGCCCAAGCATGAAGCAAGATCCACCACGCTTCTCCCTACATCGCGGCAGTCTGCTGAGGCGTGGGCCAATTTGTAATCCGAACTGGTCTGCCAGGGTGCAATGGTCAGTCTGGCTGGACCTGACGCCAGATCCATCATGCAAAGCCAGCCATTTAGATCACAGCATATCACAGCTCCTAAATGGCCTATCAGCATATCACAGCTGGTCTATCACAGCCAGCCATTTAGATCACAGCATATCACAGCTCGTAAATATCACAGCTCATTGGTCGCCCAAGAAACTCGGTCGCTGTGGTAGCCTCCCCTATCAGTCGGCCACACCTGCACCATGTTTGTCGTATCCGCTGCCTGCATTGCCGCTAGCGTTGGAGAAAACCACCGCACATGTCCACTGAAACACCAGAAAGGTCGATTGAAGATATCATTGCGGCCTCAAAACACAAGAAAATACCAAACAATCCCCATACCCACAACGCATCTGCTTCAATCTCAGCACACCCCAAGCTCAGGGTTTTGCTCAGGTTAGGACCCGATGAATGACCGAATGGCCGCCCAATCCCACACCAACCTGCAAGATCAACTTCCACCGAAATGAGCACCGTCGGCACCGTTCCAGAGGCTAACTCATTCTCCGTCTCGCCCGGTGCAGGAAACTGCGAACCTCAGACTGAATGCTGGCGACTCAACGGGAGCACGGCTAATATGTTTTGAAAGCGACAACCAACACAGAAAGAAGAAGGATAAATTGTTCTAAAACTAGCAGAATCAACAGTAAGAGTAGTGTTGCTTGCAGTTGACATGCAAGCCGACAGACCGACAGACATGTTTGGTCTTTCCAGCCAACCACCATCGGCGAGGCTCACGTGAACATAACAAGTGCTCATCAAAATGGCCGGCAGTATCACAGCATCCTGCCTTGCGACTCAGTTTCTGATGGCTGACCTCAGATTGCAAAGATGCGAGTTCCTGACAGCCCTGAAAGAATGCTAAAACAATAAATCACATCAGATACCGTAAATACACAAAGAAACCATAAGAAACCTGTGTCCTCAGCAATGCGAAAACATTTCTACTTGAAACAAAAGACGATTGCAAAACCGGCCCATCACATCTTCGAGCAAAAGATGTGAATGAATGGATTGGTTGTAATGCACGAGGCACAAAATGACACAACATGAATCTCCGCTGCCATTTCATTCGAGCGACGGCACTTGAACGGCTCCTGGCTGTCGCTTTCTGAGGAAGGCCCCCCGCTCCCAGGTGCGTTACAGCCTCGCAATTTCCGCCTATATCCAACCACCATTGGGGGTAACCCCTCAGCCATCCAATGATTTAGTCATTGAGAAACCACGAAACCTTGAGGCTCGCTGGACATGCTGAACATGGGAGAACATCCACCGTGATCCGCTCCTTGTAGCTGCTCAGTTCTATCAGGTCCTCGGCCAGGTGGTTGTTGGAGTGAGCAAAACAAGTGGGAAAAAATAAGAGGCAGCAAGGACATTAGAGCGAAAAGATGCACGTCCCAGATGGGGTGAAATTGCCATGGCTATTAGTTCCGACGTTTTATTCAAGGAGACTTCAAAGATCTTCAAAGCATTCGAACAGAAATTGGTCCAAAAACAGAAGGACGTAATCTCGTTCCAGGGACGAGTGTTTGGCCCGGAGCAGGTTTGAGACAGGCTCTGAGCAGGTGACTCAAAAATGCCCATGCTGAAAAAGGTGCATCTGTGCTAAACAGGACTTGGGATCTGAGTTGTTTAGGATGCGATTTCGACGGTTACCTAAACCGAGGGAGCTAAACACAAGAGTCACAATGTTTGATTCAATTTTGACAACCAACTGACCGAAACTCTTTGGCCAATGAGGGATGCAGTTTTGACGCCTTCAGATTCCTTCCTACGAGTCCTACGAGAAACATTGGAATCTAACTTGAAGGACACAGGTTTCGCAAGTCATTCACTAGAAAAAAGTTGGTGGCGACTTATTAGGAAAACTGTTTCAGGATTAACTACGTTCATATACAACTGTAACTCCTTGGATAATGCGTATGCCCTGCCTGCAACAAATGTTGGGGCCAAGTAAAACGGATGCTTTTCTGGCCATGTACTGCAAGGAATTGTTGGCCTGTTCTTTTGGGGGAATGTTTGGCAGGAGCACAGACTTTTGAATCATAGATTTGTCGAGCCATTGTTTCGTGGTTTTGAGTTGGCTATTGTGTTCGCCGACCTTAGGATCAACTGTTGGGCAGCAAGTACTATTCATCTTTGCGTGAATCCCCTTGCAAGCAGGGCACCCATGAATCTGTAGGTTCCACATCAAAGTTGGCTTTCTCAGAGGTGTTGACTACTAAGGGCGGGGGATTCATCGGTATGATGTTTTCCCAACGACCATGTAACACGAATCCGATACAAACTGACCGCAACCAATTAGAAAAGCTGGCCCTGGTCAGGTCCGAAATTGTTACATCAGTCTCATCAAGTGGAGTCCCTCCTTTAGCTGATTCAGGAACCAACTTGAATCTTCCTAAGGTCTACGAAGTGTTAATGTTTAGGTTTCCAGAAGTCCCAGAGTCCAACGCAACACCGTCTTCCCACATGTCCTGTTTGAACTTTTTCCCAGCTTCCACAGCTTCCACCTCCTCAGCATGAACAAGTAGCAACGTCAGTCAAGAGGATTGATGTTCGAGTGATCCATTTCTACGAGCCAAAACCCTATGCCCTGAGAAGTATTAGTAAACATGATTGATCATGATCGACCACTATCAACCATGATAGAGAGCTCAGTCTTGACCGATACTAACGATTCTCATGGGCCGTTTGTTCATAGTTCCCTTTCTGGCTGGGGAGGTGTTGAACAAAGGTGTCAACTTTGGTCATTAAGTATCAAACGCTGCCAAGAAGAACCCCTTGGGTCACATTTCCAGAATAGTTGATGATCGCATAATTTCTTAGCAAAGATTCAATTAGATGTTTTTCCGATGAGTCACGCAAATTCTCAAACCTGAGTCCTGTCCCTGCCAATGGTTGCTGAAGCGATATCAACTTTCGCTAGCAGTGTTTATCGCCACGTTAATCTACCATGATCAATCATCATTAATCCTCCTTATGGCTTGTTAAATCATAATCATGGTTGGTCATTCACCATCATTATCCCTCAGTAACCATCATTTTGGTTGATTCTTGGCCAGGACCATTGTAATCTACTCTGCATTATCATGAAGCGCTATTAACTCTAATTACAGTAGTCTTTTTCAACCAGTCTTAGCCCGAATTAGTGCGAACCACTACAAATCATCATGTGCCACTATTATCCGTTATCTACTGGTTGGTGGTTGTAACCCCTTTGAAACAAATTTGTCAACCAACCAACTAATCATTGTTGAATACTGGCGCAAAATATGATTGAAACCACTAGCCAGTAGACGTATCAGGTCCATCCCCAGTTTCCGCAGCCGATCCATTGCCGTCACCTGCTGCCGCATCTTCTCGGTCAACGCCTCTTGATCCACTGCAGCCTGGCAGAGCCACCGGGATCTGTTCCCGGTTGGTGATAGGATGGCGATTTGCTCGTCAAGAATCAACGAGTGCTGAATGGTAGCTGTCATGCTGGTTGATGGCATTGGCCATACTTAGTCATACGGCAGTGGGTCAAAAACCTGCACCCCTCGTTCCCCTATCATTAACCATTCTTTTCCCTAGGGAAATTGTTGGTGAACTTATCCCCAATGAAATTGGTTGGGGAATATTGACCCCTAGCCGTACTCCCCTCATTTCCAGCCCCTTGGCTTTCCCATGTGCGCTTGCTGGGTCCAGGAGTCCTGTCTAGGCCTTGGCACGAACCTCTTGGACTTCTGCCACCAACACAGCCTTCTCCGCTTCCAACCTCGAGGCTCAGCCAACTTGATCCAGCTGCTGCTAGATTCCAACCACCCCCAGGGTAAACCTGCTAGCTGGTGATCCCATGAAACTGCTAAAAGGGGTTATTAAGAAGTTATTAATATGGATCTACCATTTGCTTACCAGGATCTGCATCGATTGGAGAAGGAGACCATTCGCCCAACATTCCTCAATGCATTTACTGGCGGATCACGATTCACTGGCTACTGCATTGACCTCGGGCTGGGTTGCAGCGTGAGCTCAGCAATGTCCTTGGCATCACCTATGGGGTGGATACGACTTCAGCAAAAGTCTAGTTGAAGATGCCAAACAGATAACCATTACTTCCTTGTGGAACCATTGCTTAGATATGCTCCCTGGATCTCACACATTCGCATATCATTCATGTCATGAACCATTGCTGCCACAGCTCAGCCCCTGGCCGCACCACGGCAGCTTGAACCTGCTTCTTGGATGCCTGGCGATTTGCTTCTTCTCGTGGGTGCTTTAGACATTGCCAGGCGCTCACATCTTTCACTGCAAGGGTGTTCCAAAATCGGATACGGTCACACCCAAAGGTCAAAATCGTATACGATCAAGCCAAAAGTCAGAAAGGGTGGGAAAAAAATGAAGAAAAATGGCGAAGAGATGCTAAGGGAAACTTTCCAAAGCTGACATCGCCCAAGTTGCCTTGCTCAGCTCCAATTCTTTGGTGAGCTGTGTGACCTGGCACGCGCATTGCCTGCTGACAATCAGTGGATTTCGAGCACCCAAAGTGCTAGGTCGTTGGAAATGTGATTTTTGTCCTAAAGATATGCCGAAAATGCCATATGCATCATGACACCACTGCAATTTCCGATTTAGAGATGGGTATGTGCCAAAATAGTGGTACCCCCAAAACCAATGGTTTCCTAAAAAAATGATCATTGGTTGGTGGGGTATGGAGCTCAAGAACTATGGACTTCGAAGAAAGCAAAGGGGCCCCCAGCCGCTCAGTCAAGAAAAAACTCTCTAAGAGAGATTGCCCTATTTTGGCACATACCCAGATTGGCACAAGCATGCAACTGCTGCGCCTTGCCTGTTCCTGGAGCTCCCCTGATCGCGTGTTCATTTCCGCAATGAGGCTTTGCTGCTTCTGAATGGCATTTTCCAAGGCCTCCCAGAAATTAACAGCTTCAGAGTCTGTTCGCAAGTCAATAAACAATGGGTCGGCGGTGCATTTTGGGCGTTTGCAGCGATCCTCCATAGACAGCCACATTCAAACTGTTCCAACTCCACATGTTTGCAGAAATTCATACAGGTTCATCCGCAACCCCGTACAGGCCTCCTCCTTGTCAGCAAGCTCTTCTGCAGCTTTCTGGAAGGCATCTGCATTCTCTTCAACCAGAACCTCGGCGTTGATGGCAAGCAATGAAGCTCTCGACTCTCTTGTGATGGCTCGGTTTCTACAATCATGGCCTGCTGCATGGTTGTCATCAACTTTGGAGAGCTAGAGAAATATAGTTTCAACAGCGCATCTGCTGCATGACATGGGCGCATTTTTTGACAAAATCCAACATTCTACCGCGCCAAGCAAGAAGCTTGTTGGGTAGCGGAAAAGGCTGTTGGAGTATTTCTGTGCCACACAGGCTCTTTTGATTTGTCAGCTGCTCTCACTCATCACGACGGTACATCCTTCTATCATTCAACATCCAAGGTGAAGCAGCTAATCAGGATGACAATCCCTCCACAAGCCTTGCAGTTGTTACCAGGTTCAACGCAATCATCTGTCGCCAACTCAACAGCCAAGTCCAGGGTCCAACGTTTCCTGTGCCCCCGCTTCCACGAGCAAGCAGATCATCTCCATGCTGCCCTGCCGTGCGGCAGCCCGCAAGGCAGTAACTCCAAGGTTGTCGAGTAACTCCTTCTCAGCACCCGCCTCAACCAGAGCACGCGCTGCCTCCACACGTCCAAGACTGGCCGCCACGTGCAGGGCAGAGAAGCCCGTGCGGTTCACGCGGTTGACCTCTGCACCGGCCAGCAACAAACACTCAACCATTGGCCGTGCAGCTTGAGCTGCTGCCACATGCAATGGGGTGTCACCTTTGATGTTTCGTCGATTGGGATCCGCACGACAATCAAGCAGAAACTGGACCAAATCTGCATCTCCTCGCATGACCGCTGCATGCAAAGGGGTCATTCCATCACGACTGGTCCCATTGACATCAGATTTGAACTGCACCAACAGCAGTGCAATTTCGGTGTGGCCCTGCGCAGCTGCTGCGTGTAGTGCAGCCGTAGTGTTGGTGCCGCTCGGCGCAGCATCAGCTCGGATCTGTAGCAAAAACCTCACAACTGACAGATGTCCCTGTTCCGCCGCACCGCACAACGGGGTTGCCCCAAAGCAGTTTGCTTTATCTTTATTCGCACCGGAATCAACCAGGAGTTGAACAATCTCCATCTGACCCTGGGCTGCTGCAACATGCAAAGGACTAACACCGTTGACATTTTCTGCCTGAAGATTTGCATCTCCTTCCACCAGCAATCGCACCACTTCAAAGTGACCAGCTGCAGCTGCTGCATGTAAGGGGCTACTTTCAAAAAGATCTCCTTTGTCGACATCTGCACCGTTTCGAATCAAGACATCCGCGATCTGAGTATGTCCTCGGTCACAAACGGAGTGTAGTGGGGTAATGCCGTTGAGACAAGGCGTGTTCATCTGCGCTGAATGAGACAAAAGATCCTTCACCACTTTCAAGCGACCACCGGCTGCAGCTGCATTCAAAGGAGTCAGACCATTGGAATCAGCTCTTTCGGTGTCTGCACGTGCTTCCAGCAGCACACACAAAACCCCATGGTTCCCCTTCTCTGCTGCGGTGTGGACAGCGGTAGTGCCATTGCCATCCACTATGTCCATCTGTGCACCCTTCTCCAGCAAAACTTCAGCAGCCAGGCCACAATCCCTAAGTGCTGCCAGGTGCAAAGCAGTCCTTCCAAAAGTATCCAGAGCTTCTAACTCTGCACGACAGTCCAGCAGGAAACTCACAACTTGACTTTCATCGCAACCGGCAGCTGCATGGAGGGCTGTACGTCCAGAACGATCAGCAACGCGAACGTCAGCAGCAGCTTCGTACAGTAAGTGCAAGATGTCGCTTTTGCAGTGAGTAGAGCTTGCCTTTAGGAAGGCCCAGTTTCCTCTGGCATCTTGACAATTCGGATCCTGCAAATATGTACACAAACAAGAGCATGCCCAGCATGTAATGGAAGTTGATGGAAGCTGTGCAGGGTGAGTCTTGGCATGAAGATGTTCACTGAACACAGGGATTGTATAACCTTATGATAAATCAAAAGCTTCTGATAAACCTTGTTTGATGCAAGCCATTTGGCATCCGCCCCCGGTCCTGGCACTTGAACAGAATGGTTTCAACCCCTCGAACCTCAGTGCAGAAATTCTCGATTACAGGCCGGTCGCATCTCTGTTGGTAGTGAAAGATGTGAACAGCCGAATCCTGCTGTTGGTGTCCCACCCCATTACAATCCCAAGAATGGGAGATACAAATCTCTAAGGATAAAGGCAACAGCAGAGTAGGCCCAAGTGACATCTCCCTTCTGCACAGCCTGAAGTAGATCGGAGGCAAAATCCATCACGGCTGGAAGGTTCACTACCTCCACTTCTGCTGGTCGACCCAAGTCCTGCATCGTGTGCAGCTTTGAAACTTGCCGGAACGGGCATAGATGGCCATGGGATGCCATGGATGGCCATAGGTCATAAGGTAAAGCCATGAGGGATCACAAGAACCACCAGCCATTTCACCAACCGCCAAAGAAGCAAAAAGCTCCGCATCTCCACTCCTCCCATGTCGCATCATATGAAAGCAGTGAGCCAGCGCAGACCAGCCTCACAGGTGGCATGGACGATTGGTCCATGATAGTCGATTGATCAGGATTAATACTGGTTGCTGATGTGGCTGGTTGTTCACAAGCTGGTTGGTTGATGTCAGTTGTAGAAGATTACTTTATTATCTAGCACCAAAGGGGAATGTGATGGTTATGGAAAACTGAATAATGTTGAATATGGGCGTCATTGTTCTGGTTCTAGGCATCTCAGTTCCATCAGCTGTCCCATGTCCAAAGTTTGGAATCCCAACCCATCCAAAACTCCGCATCCAAAAAGCCTCAAAGATGAAATGTCACCGTGGTCACTGTGTCACTTTTGAGCCACCGCTCATGACATCATCCGCGCACCTTGTTCTGGCGCTGGGAAGATGCAAGGCTTGGGCCACAGCTCTGTGTAGTGGCCTGCCATCTTCCAGGTCCGCCCTCGACAGCGTCAGCGTGCTGCCACTCAGGCTGTTGATAGTCACCATGGCTGGATCCAATCATTGTGACCGCTGAGTTTCAACCGCTGACTCTCCCAATGACTGCAGTTCTTTTACCAGCGATGCTTTGAAGATACCGCAGATATTCCCAAAAATGAATTGATCAATTGATTAGTTGCCACCATTTGTGGATCATTTTCTAGTGCTAGACATGGTCAGTTACCTTTTGAAGGTCTCAGTAACATTCACCAAAGACTTGCTGTAAACTGTTCCATTGCAGAGCGTCTGCAGGAATTGAAATAGTGGCCGAATCGGTTGGTCCAAACGGGCGCTTGGTTTTGATGTATTCCTGCAGCCTTGTGCTGTATCGAATGGTGCTGTCATGTCCTGCTTCCTCAGTTTTGGTAGCCTTCCAAGGCTGGTTTGGTCAAGGTGAGCTTGCCAAAGACCTTGCTATTTGGTGAGCCCAAATATCCGTTCGAACATTCGAACATTCCCATCATGGACTCGGAGACCTGCTTGCACCAAGCCTCCTAACTGCGCAAATACATTCAATGAAAAATCCGTGCAAAAGGCAGGAAAGCCTGTGACATTGAGCCGACTCGCCCATCCCTCGAGGCCCTCACACCCTGGTCTATCAAACGATTCTGCAAGTCCACCATGCTGAACTGAAAGTTCAACATTTCCTCCTCCTGCCCAAACACACCAAAGATACAAAGTGGCATGTTGCCATAGTCCTCATGTGCAAGAACTGCAAGTCTTTGACATCCAAGCACAATCTCTGAATACTAGCGCCTATTAGGGCATCACCAACCCACCTGATCTGAAAAAAGACCGCAACATACTCTCCACAAACGTCAGCGGCCGCGCCTTCTGAGCCAAGCCATCACTGAGATTTCGCATCTCTTCTTGAAGGTCTCGTACCTTGGTACCAAGAAACCGTCCCCGAATCTGCAAGTCGTAACTTTATTTGGCAGCTCCCACGCTTCGATCGCGCCTTCTCATCTCTCTGGGCTTGCAAATTGTGGAGCAAACGAGAAGCCTGCAGGGGAACTTTCGCTTAGTTCTCAAGTTGGTCAGTCTGCTCGGTTTCATGAAGATTCGTATAATATAATATATCGACCATACCCGACAATGATGGCCATACATGCAAGGACAATGACTACTTGGTCAATACTTGCATTCCCGTGTCACCTGTCAAATTCACTCCAATTGTAGACCAAGAAGGTCCATATCCTCCTTCTATCGACAAACTGCAGGCACCCAGAAACAGCGAACTTAGATCGGCATAGACCCCGGATTGGATGTTTCAAAACACCCGCAAGCTGGGAGACGAGAGTCTGGATGGAAGGAAAGAGTGTGGGAGACAGCTTAGATATGGTTGGTATATTCCATGCATACCCCATACAAGTCCTGATGTTTCTCAAAAGAGGGTACCCACAAAAATCCAATGTCAACCATTTATATAGTAATAAACCACCATTTTTGAGGTCCCCCATTTTGACAAACCACCACTGATCCCCTCAAAACCAGCGAAATTCGGGCCTCCTGATGCAACTCTCTTTCTCGGCTCAATTCCTCTTGCAAGCGTTCCAGCTCCTGTCGCCACTTGCAGTATGATATTGGCTTTAACCAGCCTGTGAAGGAAATAACATCAATCAACCATAGTTTTGTTTGGCAGGGGATAGCCACTCAGTCAATCACGCAACCATAATCATACATTAAGTTTATGTATGGTTGTGTATCCGAGTGAAAATGCTCATAAAAACAAATTAGGTGATAACGTGATAAATGATTCCATGTCCAAAACCCTGGGGTCCGCCAATACAAATATCCCCGAACAAAAAGTCAGGACCCCCAGCTGTTACCAGAGTCACAACAAACTGATGCAGTTCAGAGTGGCTGTCGCACAAAAAAGGAGACACGCTTGCACAAAATGTTCCCGTTCAATTCCACGGTATAGATTCCAAAACGGTGAGTTTTCGAACAAACTTCTGATGCTGATGATGATGCTGCTGCTGCTGCTGATGATGATGATGATGATGATGATGATGACGACGACGGTGATGATGACCATGATGATTGTAATATGTGATCAGCAATTTGCGATGACGGGTGACGGGGTGACAAGTCAGACAGCAAAAGCGTGAAAGAAACGGAGCTACATTCAAAAAAAGAGGGTACAAGCAAACCCCTGGCCCCTTAGGGATGGCCTCTTTGTACATTGCCTGTTGTTCTTCCATCTGCCGCTGCAGATCAGAATTTTCCTGGACAACAATCAGCAAGGGTCAAATGAACAGGCAGGCGCCAAATCCAAAATGTTCGACATCAAAACCCAGCCATGAGTCACCATGGACTGCCAAAGTCTTGGATTAGAGTGAGTCACCATTGACCACGAATCACCATGGCTAGTCACCATGGCTAGTCACCATGGCTAGTCACCATGGCTAGTCACCATGGTTAGTCACCAGGACCAACCAAAAGCATCGCTGTCTGCCCCTAACCGTCGACAACCTGCGCGTCCCTGCCTCTTCACTGAGGCGCTCCTGGCAGACGTGCCAATGCAAATCGCACTTGGGATACGGATAGATATTAGCATATAAAGCAGACACATCAAATAGATGTACTACTGTGTGATCATATAGACAGATATATGTACACATCAAATATAGATATATATATATATATGTACACATCAAATAACTGTTACATAAATCTAGATGTAGATGTACTACTGTGTGTTCTGTATTCGTTATGCATAACATTACATAGTGACATGACAACATGTAGCAAATATGCACAAATGTACACGCATCACAGATACCTAAACAATCAGGTACTCAGGTAATTTAGTGTATTTCGCTCATACCGTGGCACCTCAACTCTCACGGTCTCGCCAATACAATTCTGTATTACATTAGCTTGTCAGCCTGGAAATAACCCACTGTGCGCACTTGCAATAACACTCGATGTTGCAAACACCGTAAACCCTGTGCGACTTTGCCAGCCGAGCGACCAGCAAAGAAACCACCACCCCACCCCCAGCCCACCCACAGAAAAGCCTGACACCCCAACCGCCTTGTTTCTCTTCTAAAATATACTGTACACGTACGCATACATACACTACATATCTTTCTATTTGTACATGATATATGTATACATATCTACATAGGCTTGCATGTGTGTACGCGTGTGTGCAACATATACAGTAAATGCCATCCATGCTAAACAGGTCATACGTGCCACACATGCTATAGGTGCTAGTCTAGATATACATGGACGTATCGATAATTGGACCTCTTCACATTAGGAAATCTCACGTGAGCTCTGAATGGCAAAAGCCTCACAACAGCGGCATTTGTCAAGAACCGGGGCCCCCTTCCTTCAGTACAGGCGACGCTCGATCTACAGGTGCAACATGCACTAATGGTGACCACAGGATTTGGGCAACTTTTGTTGGATTGGTCGTACCAGCTCTTAGCATGATTCCCTCCAGCACAGTGACTGATTATGCAACACATGATGGGCACACCAGACTTTGTGGAGGTGAGCGATCCCGAATAACCATCCACTGCATTGACGTCGTGTATCGAATAGTTCGACTAGGTATCCTTAACCCAACTGCCCCACAGTTGCCATCCCCACCTGCAAACTTCTGTTGTCTGCCTCGAGTTGCTCGCATTGTCTTGCCTTGCTATCACGCCTCAGAATTTGCAATGGCAAATGACGTGCGCATCAAGCAATCATTGACTTTCATCGTCAGACCCGAAACCAACCAACAATCTCACTTCAAACAAAATTCCAAGTATACCTCTATTGGTCGCACCCCTGCAGTGGACATGCCAACACGATGAGAGCAAGAACTTGTTTTGAGATACTTAGCTACAATTGCAAAATCTTGCTTGGGTGCTTGATACACGCATCCCAACATCAAGCTTTGACACTGACCATCTTGCAGATCAGAAACTCTTCCCGCATAGCCTTCCACTGGATATTGAGACACTTGTTGTCATTTTCCTGCACAGAAACAGCCAAAGCATGGCAAAAACTTCACGATTCAATCCAAATTACAGCAAAACAAAGATCAGATACAGATTTTCTTAAGGGACACTGCTACATACCGCAGCCATGTTGAGACCACTTGTAAGTGAAGTGGAAGGCTCCAATCCCCATCAAGGCATTTGCCAAAAATGGTGGAAGGGACAGTTCCGTCAGGAACATTTGGATTTTTCTGAAAAGAACACTTCGCATGGCAAAACGAGGAGATCGATGTTTCATGAATCATGCAAAGGCCCAATTTCCAAAAAGTCCATGTCGAGCCGTATATCGAGTCCATACAGAATAGTTGTTCATATCAATGTCAATATATTCAAAAGACCGTCATCTATCTGATGCTTCAGTATGACAGGCTGGTCTCTATTAATAAACGTTGAACTTGGCAGACCAGGTTCGATTGGTTCAACTTGTGTGTACATTCCATTTGGATAGAAATCCACATATGCAAACATGAACTGCATGCGCAAACATGTTTGTATATGGGATACGGAAGAATGTACACCCAGAAAATATGTGTTTGCACCATGCATATTCACACCAGGCAGGGAGCATTGCACATGCCTCTGTAAATCCCAAGTTGAAATTTGCCGCTGGCGGCAAAGAGCTAGAACATAGATACCTGATAATCAATCTTGTTTATGTACCCTATACACGTGGTGGGCTCCCAAAATAAGACAAACTCCAAAATCACCCAATACCAACCAGTCATAGTAAGAGACCAAATATCATCTTGAGAAAGCCCCACATGTATGTAAAGACTCTGTGTGAACCATTCCAAGGACCTCCGTTTCTCTGGCCTTCTGCTCCAGCTGTCTTTGCAGATCTTGGAGTTCAGTGAGAGGTTCACCAAGGCCGGGGTCCTGGGTTGGATCAAGTCCCTCGCCGTCCCTCGCTTGTTGGATGATACAAAATCAAACACCTCATGTCCAACAAATAAATCTTACTCATATCCAACAAATGTGGCAAAATAACACTCCAACCGTTTTTAAATATCTAAAAGAAATAAGAAGGTTTATTGTTCGGATGTTTGCCTGTCCGGCACTTTAGCACAACGAAATGAAAATAAGAGAGAAAGAGAAAGACACAAGAGAGAGAGAGAGAGTGAAAGACAGGAGAGAGAACACAAAGAGGCAGAGAGGCAGAGAGAGAACAGTCAGAGAGGGATAAAACATGAAAAGAATAAATAAAGAAATGGCCAAACAGCTAGATAGATGAACATGTTCCAATTCACCCAGCCGGTCCTTGATCAATTTATCGGCCCTGGTCCAGCATTGGCACCACGATCCATCTGAAGATATGCCGAACATGACTGTTTGCAAGAGCAAAGGCAAGTTGGTTTTGTTGCTGTTGCTGGTGCTGTTGTGCCTGTTGATGTTGTAAACCGTGTCTGATTCCGCTTCTTGGTCTCTGAGTACAATTCTGTCAGTCTGCTTGCATGTTCATGTTCTTGTTACTTTTATCAATGCGCCGTTCAAATAAAAAAACTGAGGACACTCGAATTTCGCAGACCGTTGAGTCCGAAATTCAAGACTTCAAAAAACTCCTTAGTTTTTACAGGCAATATTGCTTCCGCCAACTTACTTTTGGCAAACAAGCACTTTCCGATCGCGAAAAATAAGGAAATGAGAGACTGTCCCCAATTGATCGCCTTCGTGGTTTTGGTGCTCAAACTCAAAAATGTTCCGTGCAAATCATTCACGAATCTATGAATACTAGTGTTACTTTTGCTGGTAATGCTTGCAATTTGGGTAGCGATCCTTGCTGTTGAAAGTTGTTGACTCTCTTGGTGGTTCGTGGACGTTCTGAAGCCAAACAGCTGGGGTGCTTGGCAAATTTCCAAGCTTCACAAGCAACAATCGCACCAAACCGTTCAATGGCACCGGAATCAGCGCAGCTGCAGTGGTTAGAGTGGCAATAGTAGTATGAGTGCTAATAGTGGTACTAGTGGTAGTAAAGGTATGGTCATAGTAGTTGTAGTGGTAGCACTGGCACCACCATTTGACGCAGAAGTTTCCATTGAAACCAACATGTTTCTAGATTGAACGATGAGTCCTCTTGGCCGCTCTTGATTGCAGCAGGCATGCTGTGCATGCGAAAATGAAATCACGCGCAGTAGTTAAATATATTTTTGGTTTATCAATCAAGTTTCCCTTCCATCTCCAATGTACCCGTCTATCTATCTACCTATCATCCATCCACCTAACCAGTCTACTTATCTCTATCCAATCCATGGATCAGTCTCCAATCCATCTGTCAATCTAACTATCCAGGTGCCTACGACTTTGTTTACCGATCCGTCTACCTACCTTTCCAACTGTCTTCATGTCTACTTGCATTGCTTACCCTCCAACTGCTATATATCTCACTTACGTAACTATTCATTAAACTTCTCTGCCTACCCGTCCTTAGTCTGTGCATCAAATTAGTTGATCTTCCCATGTTTAGCTCTACTAACATCATCACCGGTCTTTCCTGTGCGTCGTTTAGCTGGTCCATCTATCTACAGTATCCTTCTGTCTATCAATCGATGCATATATCCAGCTACTTTTCTGTCTAACGATTTTTTCTATACATGGTTATGTTTACCATTTTTTTTGAATTTATTGTCAGTGAATCTGTCGACTATCGATCCGCCAATCTACATATTTTTCATTCGCTACCCAGCTCATTATCCAGCTATACATCTACTTGCTGTTTGTATTTTCAAACGGGGGTGCTTCGAAACACGCACCTATTCAAATTTCCAAGACCTCCATCTATCTATTTTGCCCTCATCTATCTATCCATTTCCCTCTTTGTTTATCCATCTACCCATCCGCCATTCTTTACATCTAGATTTATCACATTTTTTTTCGACGTGTACCTGCCTACGGACCTAGTCATGTGTCCATACTATATATCCTTCAATTTGTCTAACTACTACCTACCGACCTAGCTACCTGCCTACTTGCCTACGCGCCCACCTACCTGCCCACCAAGCTACCTACATAGCTATTTAGCTACCTAGCTACGTAGCGACTTACCCACCTCCCTTACCTGCCTACCTACCTACTTGCCCACCTACCAACTCTCCTATTCGTTTGTCTTCCTATTCGTTCATTCATTCATGTATCTATCGACCCATCTCTCTGTCTATCTATCTATTCAGCTCTCTGTCTATTTATTTACTTATTTATTTGTTTATTTGTTTATTCATCGATCATGCTACCTATCTATCTATTTATTTTTCTCCATCTGTCTATACCTGTTTCGTTTTATTTATCTATCTATCGTTTTGTTTCTACCAAATGTGTTTTACTCTCTGTGTTGGTCTTAATTTGTTTCATTTATTTTTCTGTATATGTACTTATCTCTGTTTTTCTTTATATTGTTGTTTATGTATTTTTATTTTTGATCTATCTGATTATCTCCCTGTCTATGATCTTTCTATCTACTTACTTAACTGCTCATCTGTTTGTTTGTTCAATCGGTTAATGGTTCAGTTAATCGGTTTATTTGTCTGTCTATCTATTAATTTCTATTTATGTATTTGTTACACTATTTCGTTTTTTACTTGTCATGTGTTTTTGATTGTTTGATCTTTATTTATTTGTCTATGTCTCGATCTATGTATCTGTCTATCTGTCTATTTTTCTGTTTATCTATCTATCCATCTATCTATCCATCTATCTATCTATCTATCTATCTATCTGTTTTTATATTTGTCTATCTATCTATCTATCTATCTATCTATCTATCTATCTATCTATCTATCTATCTATCTATCTATCTATGTTTCTATCTATCTACCTCTCCCTCTTTCTTTCTGTCTGTGCACTCATGTATCTACCTACTGAACTACTTATTCTTTTTGGTTTGCCGATCGATCAATCGATGTATTCTTGTTGATTTTTGGTTTATCTCTCTACCTATCCATTTTCATTTGCATATTTTTCAATCTTTATCTCTACCTGTCTATCTATCGAATATATCTGTCTGTCTACCTGTCCATTCAATTCTGTTCTATTCTCTTCTAATTTCATTCAATTTTGTTCCGTTTGAATTTCTTCGTTTTTATTTTCTTCCAGTCTTTTTTGTTTCCTTTCTTTTGTCCAAGTGGTTTCAGTTTCATTTTTTTCTGCATGTTTTTCCATCTGTTTTTCCATTTGTTTTTCCGATTTTTCTTTTCGATTCTCATGCGTTGTCCATTGTTTTTCATTTTTTTTCCATTTTTCCGTTTCCCTCCTCCACGCTTTCCAACTCTGCCTTTTTGAATTCTTCATTCATTTCCATCATTATTCCATTTTCAATCCGCTACGGTATTTCATCATCCATCCGTCATTCCGTTTTTGTCTCCATGTGCCTTTGCAAAGTCAATTAGGAAAAACAACATGAAACGCAAAAAATCAATATTAAAACAAAAGCAAATCAATCCTTTCCCATTTTATTGTTCCATACGTGCTATTCCTTTTTTGTCCTGTTTCTGCAATTCCATACGTTTCCATTTCCATTTTCTATTTTTCGTTTTGTTCAAATATCTTAAATTTTCATCATTTTCCATTTGATCTTAATTTCCCTTTTCCAATTACTATGTTTTTTGTTGTTTTTCTGCCATTATTCATTCTAGTTTACACCCATCATCTACCTTTATATTTTTCCATTTCTAATTTCGTTTTTTCAGTTTTTGACATTTTTTTTTGCATTTTTTCATTGTTTCTATTTCTGTTTTCCAAATTAATTTTTCATTTTGGTGTTCCTTTTTTCCGGTTTGTTTTGTTCATGTTTAGGCTCTTCGTCTATCTTCAAATAAAATGTTTAGCCGTCTTCTCCCTTTTATTACCGAACACTTTTGTTTTTTATTCCGATTCTAGGCCTTTTTTTTTTGATCCACCTCTTTGTTCAGTCTATTTTTTTGTCCCTGCGGCGCCGATTGGGCGCGTTACCCCGATCGCTCAATTGACAAGCGCAGACATGAAACAATAAGACTAAGACAAAAACCTAAAACAATCACAAAGAACCAGCCCAACAATCAACCAGAAACAAAAACCAAAGAACCAAAGCCACCAAGAACCAAACAACACAAACCAGTCAACACAAACCAGTCAACAGTTATGACAGATTAAGACTAAAGGTGAACTTTCCGCTCCCACTCGGCTCACGCGTTGAAAGGCAAGGCATCAGCATCTTCAGCATCATTTTTTTTATTTTGTCTAGAAAATGTTTGCAAGAAATCGTAAAAGAACAAAGTTGCAGCGCAAGACTTCCTCCAAAACTAAAATGGTCCATTTTGAAAAACAACAACAGTGACATGGACAAACTGAAGTGCGGCTTCATGAAATTCCCGGGAACGTCTGCCAAGGGTTCTTTGCTAAAGTCAAGGTGTTCACGATCTTCAACACGTTCTCTTCATCATTTTCATTTTCATCATCTTCTTCTTCATCATCATCATCATCATCATCATCTTCTTCATCATTTCCATCGTCATCATTTTCATCCATCTATCATCTTCATCATTTTCATCATCTTCATCATCATCTTCCTCATCTTCATCATCATCATCATCATCATCATCATCATCTCCAGCGTCATCATCTTCATCATTTCCATCATTTTCATCATTTTCATCAACTTCATCATCATCATCACCATCATCATCATCATCATCATCATCTTCATCATTTTCATCATCATCATCTTCATCATCTCCATCATCTTCAACATTTTTACCATCATCTCCATCATCTTCATCTTCACCATCTTCAGCATCACCTTCATCTTCATCATCTTCGTCATCTCCATCATCTTCATCATCTTCATCATCTCCATCATCTTCATCATCTCCATCATCTTCATCATCTTCATCATCTTCATCATCTTCATTATCGCCATCATCTTCATCAACTTCATCATCTTCACCGTCCTCATCAACTTCATCATCTTCACCGTCTTCATCATCTTCATCATCTTCATCATCTTCATCATCTTCATCTTCATCATCATCAGCATCACCTTCATCTTCATCATCTTCGTCATCTTCATCATCTTCATCATCTTCATCATCTCCATCATCTTCATCATCTCCATCATCTTCATCATTTTCATCATCTTCATCATCGCCATCATCTTCATCAACTTCATCATCTTCACCGTCTTCATCAACTTCATCATCTTTACCGTCTTCATCATCTTCATCATCTTCATCATCTTCATCATCTCCATCGGCATCATCTTCACCATCTCCATCATTGTCATCACCTTTATCAACTTCATCATCATCATCATCATCATCATCTTCTTCTTCTTCATCATCTCCATCATCTTCATCATCTTCATCATCTTCATCATCTCCATCATCTTCATCATTTTCATGATCTTCATCATCTTCATCATCATCACCATCATCATCTCTATCATCTGCATCTTCTCATTTTCTTTTTTGCTCGCCTGCATCGCCTTGGTAGCACTAAGCTAAGGTCGATAAGAAGCAGTGAAACGAAGTGAAACTAGTGAAACAAGGTGAAACGAAAACTTCGAAGCATTGAAGCATACAAGCGTACGAAGCCGGCAGAAAAACTGCGAAAATTATGTAAATGCAATGAATTCCCCGCCTCACAAGTTCCCTGCATGTCCCGTCACATAATGTAAGAAGCGTTCCAGTAGGTTCTGCACTGGCTAGCAAGGCTAGCTATGCATGGCCTCTCACTGCGTGCATCGACCAATTCGGTGGAAAATTGGGTTGTGTTTGTCAGAGTTGAGGTTAATCTCTACTGTTGCAGATTAACCAAAGTAAAGTTACTTCTGTCCAAAATATGCGCAACCAGTCTTATGCAGAGAAAGTTGGAGACTCACCGCAACAAAGAATGCCGAAGCGAGCAGAGAATTCATGAAACACCCCTTGAGTTGGCTGGCTCAGAGAGCCATGTGTGACCTAGGGGTGACATCCTCCAGAGCCGATAGCTCCAGAGTTGTGGGCGAGCAGTGCCCAGAGATCATGGGGAGACACCGTCAAGGGGCGAACCAACCCTGTTCACACCAAGGCCAGACGGTCAGGTTCACCGAAGTTACTACCTACTGGTGAGGCCAGGGTGTGAGACCAGGGTGTGAGACTGGTTGGTTCAGCGCCTTGTCGAGGCATCTCAACCGGTGGTGCATGACCACAGCAGCTTCCTCGTTGCTCTGAGTATTTGGATGTATATAGGGCGGTGAAATTCATCAGAATCATTTCCTTTGCTATTGGCTCCAGATTGTGATTCATGTCTGCTCTGGTTTCCGGGCATCAATCAATGTCACCTCTTCTTCCCTAGATTGCAAGGTACATGGTTTAGCAAAGATTACTTGCAGGACCACGACAAAACCATGCAGCAGACCATTTTCTACGGCCAGAGGAGCGAGCTCAGAGCGAGTCCCGACCGTTATGTTATGGGTGTGCATGGGGCTGTGGCCATGCCTTTGCAAGTATCGAGTCAAGACTGGAAAACTTACGCGAGTGGTTGAGGTTGGACACCGAGAAGCAGGCGCACCTCCCAACGGAAATTGCAAGAGCGATGGGAAATATAAGCACTAGTCGATGACGGGTGCAGTTTCAGCCCACCCAGTGATGTGGCAAAGAGGAAGAACGGTAGCAACAAGTCTTCTAAAGCAGGTGAAATGTAGCAACACGTCACGGCAGGGCACTTGCCGTTGAGGATGCCCACTGAAGCTCAGATATTGCACACTGATATCCCTCCGTCCTTTCAATGGCTTTGCCAGATCCCAAGAGCCCATATGCGATGCTTCGCAGACAGGAGCACGGGCGAGTTCCATGCGCGGCCGAGCCCGAGGGCTAAGGTATACGGCTACAATGAAACAGCTGCGGAAAGAGGGGGGGGAAGGAGAGAGGGGAGGTGAAGGCAGAAGAGAAGGGGAGAGGAGAAGGGACAGAAACAGACGTGACAGAATGAGGCGGCATGAGACAGAGTTATACACGCCGCTTTCTTGCCTCTATATGTGTTGTGGCGTGGTCATCTGGATCCAATTGGCTGATCCCTCTTGCAGCTTATGGGACACATGATAACCTGCATTCCGCGCGCAATAGGCACCACCTGGCCAAAAAAAAAGTTTCTTCTTCGCCGAGTGTGGTGTGACAAGCCTGTCAGTTTTTACATCTCTTGATCCCCGGAAATTGTACGCTTGGAAAAAGCTGGCTTTTAAGTTGTAAGAACTTATTAACAAAGTCTTGGCGCGCTTCCTTGGGCACAAGGGATCTTGGGGCAGCCCCGACTCCACCATCATACGGGCACTTTTGGGTTCCTTGGACCCACTCTTGGAGTTGTTCGTGTGGGGCATCGAAGGCTTTGAAATCTTACGCAAAGATGGGGCTGAAGAAGTCACGGGAAGTGGTGGGGGCGATTTTAGAGTGCGAAAGATAGTGCCGAATGCTTTCCAAAAGTCGATCATCTCATCTAAAGGCCCAATGTGCGTTGTCGCTGATGGAGAGTTTCAGGGTAGATCCAGAGACCCCTCCTACATTGAATGGGCCAGAGTTACCTTTGAGCAGGGTGCATTGTCAGTTTTGCCCAACATAGGGGGAGATCGATCCGTGCTTACGCTGCCAGGCCAATGGTTGTTCCAGTCTAATGCCATTTCGACACGTAACATCCGACCTGCCATTTATCATAGCTATAGTAAAGCTAAGACCTTGGCACATGGGTCGCTCAAGTTCCTAGTGGACCAAGGATGGGAAACAGTGGTTGCAGCCCTGTCAGGTGTGGAAATGCCATGTGGCATCAAGCATCAGTCGGGTTGGAAAGCAATGTCAGGTGTCACTTGGTACGGAGACAGTCGGTCGTATACATTGCCAGAAGGCCATCGTAATCTGTTGCTGTGTGCGTGGGCCTTTCGTAGCCCGCCGTCGCATTCATTGTTTGCTGACTCAAATGGAGAGCCTCGGCTGTTACCGTGGTCGCTGGCTAAGCTG
>VSDK01012949.1:5000-35488 GCA_009767595.1 Symbiodinium kawagutii | reverse complement strand
GAGCAGCAGCTGCTGCTGCAGCAGCAGGAGCAGGAGTTGTTCTTCCCGCAAAGAGGTTCAGCTGTATGGTGCTTATTTGAGGAAGGGCGCGGCTCAAAATTTTTGGCTGCCCCTTGTCCCCCAGACTTGTCTCCCCCAGAGTCCTGTCTCCCACTTGCCGATCTACGGTTGGGCCTCTTTTTGTCTCCCCTGTCCCCCACTGTTATTTTTCTGGGTCTTGCTGCATCTTGCTGCCTTGTCTCCTTGACCCTCCTCTCTCCCAGACCCAAGGGTTTGCCAGATTCCCTGGCAATCTCTCCCACATTCATTTCCGTTGGTAATCTACGATGGGGATACTGTTGCATACCACTGTCATCTTTTCTATTTTTTTGTGGTTGTTGGTGCTGTTGATGTTGTGGTCGTTGGTCCAAAGCTTTGATTCAGTTGCCAAGTGCAGATGTGTTGTTTACCATTTCTCACCTTGGCGATTTGCACGGCCGAAATTTGTGTCCCTGCCCAGTTGTCTGGACAGCGATGAGAACCGCTGGGCGCAATCCTCAGTGGAACCGTGGATCCACAGATGTTGCTGTGTGTCAAGACCCACACTTGCTACATGTCATGTCCACCGCCAAAATCAATAGAACAATTTTCAATCAAGCACTGTCATGCAGCTTTGAACTTTGAGAATCCTTGTTGAGATCCAACGCTCTTGCCTCTCAAGTGCTTGTAATGGTACTGAACACCAGCAACAAGATACTGCAAGCATTGTGCGGAAAGGTGCAAAATGTCTCTATATATATATATATATATGGCATGCGGCCAAAAGTCCTGGTCAAGGAATTTATATAAAACGACGTTAGTGGCAATGTTGTTGTGTGCTTCACAATTTCGTTAAGTGGCGGGCCCCCAGCTAAATGCAGCAAAACACCAGCTAGGCGCTAGTGCAGCGCTAGCACCGCGCTAGCAAACCGATCTGATGGGAAAAAATCAATCAGTGATCTATTTTTCCAAAATGAAGTCGCCATTTCGTGCTAGCGTGGCGCTAGCACGGCGCTAGCAAAAGTTACATTTCTGGGTGTTCAGAGGACATCTCCCCAGATGACCATCCATGTTAGCGTGTTGCATTTAGGAATTCAGTTCTAAACAATTCATCATCCAAACTGACACCTCACCCTCAGACGAGTGAACAAAAAGAGTGCAAAAGTCCCGCGTTAGTGTGTATTGCACAAAATCTTTACATGATATAGTTGTTCTAACAATTTTGCAGGGTCTCCGCAAACAATTACGCCAAGCGGTGGGGCCCCCACCTAAATGAGTCTTTAACGTCATTTCTGGGAACAAACATTTTGACCACACGCCATTATTTTTGTCTATACATACAATTTGTCTATAGTTGAAAGCATACATGATTTTGCTTAGAATGCATCTGACATCATTCAAATAAAGTGTGGTCATGAAAGTTATATACTTCAAGACAAATTTTTCAAATGCAAAGTACTCTAAGAGCCATACAATATTCTACGAAACCAGCCCAGAGTCCCCAAAACAAGCTATGGGTTTGCCGCTTCCACAAGGTAGGGCACTGCATAAACAGCTTTCATCCGAAACATGTTGAGTTCGTTCAAGAAGTACACTTTTTGCAGTGCGAGAACCAATCAAGACAGCCCACTATAACCCAAGAGGAGCAAAGTTTCCTTACAACAGGCCCAGTTTTTCTTACAAAAATGTATAATTCTTGTTTGCGCTTTGCCTCTGAGGAAGTGAGGGGTTGTTCCCAAAGCATTTTCAAAGCGGGCAGCATGTCCTTTGAAGAAGTGTAACATTCTTTGAAGCAAGTATGGCATTGCTCCCACAAGGATTCCTCTGAAGGTTCCAACATTGTTTGAACCGTACAATATTTTCGGTAGGAGCGCAGTGTTCTCTCAAACAGATGGAGATTCATTCAAGCAGTTGTAGTCCTGCTTTGAGGCTGTACTATTTCCAAAGCAGGTAGCCCCTACCTCGAGGAACTTAAGCATCCCAAAATATGTAGAACTCCCAGAGACTGCTGCGAAGGTCAAACGTGATCACAAGAAAGCTTGCTGTTTGCTAGCATGCAAAGAGAAACAAAAAAACAGCAGAAAACCAACAAAGATCCAGAGTCTTCGGGAAGCGGAAGGGAGGTCTACTTGGCCCAAAAGGCAAGGTTTTCTTTCGGTTCTTTCTGGCTGAATGGGTCTGCCAAAAAATCTCAGAACATGCATTTGCTTTTTCCTTCTTTCATTCTACAATGGTATCTTTGAGTCTTTTGAAGCAGGTAGTGAGAGAAGCCATGAACGTGAAACATACCTTGAGGTCAATCATGCTTTTTGACTTAAGTTTTCATCACATTGGCGTTAAGGTAATTCTGCAGTGTAGTTTTTGGATGTGCGGCACACATTTTACATGGCACAGACTTCTGGTAATTTTGGATGTTGGGAATCAACCATTCCCCATGCGGCGTATCAAACATTTGTGACCTGCTGCTAGGGTGCGGACCTCCGCAGCGCTGTCACGCGGCTGGAAGCACGAATGCATACTCTGGAGGCTGCGGCAGCTTTGGGCCACCGCAGTTTGGGCCTCTTGGGCACCTGAAGCAAGTCTTGCTCCGCTACCAACAAGCTAAGTGACCGGGAAGACGTTTTTAATTGTCGAAGTGACTATTGAAGTTGAACCAGACAGCTTCTGTTGGACCATTTCCTTGATCAAGATAGCAAGAATGCTTTCCTGGGGGCCATGAAGTTGGAAGAGAATCGAATCTCTGGCCTTTTGTATGGCCTTGGCATGCCTTGGCCTTGGCCTTGGTGCCTTCCTTTAGATGGCTGTGGGTCAAAACCCCGTACCCCTGGTTCCCCTATCATTAACCATTGTTTCCCTTATTATTGTTAGTCATTATCCCCCATTATTGGTTTGTTAATATTGACCCATAGCCACATCTCGGGATGAAGAATCCATTCTGCTGACCCTCCACCCTGGTGGCAGGGCCAAAATCTGCGCTCTGATCGGCGTGCATCGGAGCTCGCAGGCCTCACGCAGGCGGCTGCGATGGGTGCAGCTGTAGCTTGGGTTTCACCAAGTGAAAAATGTTAGAAGGCAGACGCAAATGTTATATAATATTATCAATTTAACAAACAAACATTATAACTTACGCATTTTTCACGATATTACTATATGATATTCAAATATTAAGTTAAATCTTATCCATTTTTATCCATTTTTCACCTGGTATAGCTGGGGAAGAAGTGACTGAAGAGTGGCGCTTTGGTACGTTGAGACCTTGGTGGGGAGTGGCACTTTGACCCTGCTGGATTCCCAGCCCTCGAAGGCGCTAACAGAGGAGCAACGTGCGCTGCTCATCCGCTTGGATCGCTTGGAGGATCGCCTTGGGGGATGGGTCGTGGAGTGACAAGGGGCCTGTTTTGGCAGGTTGAATCCCAGCAACTCACTCCCCTTCCAAGTCTTAGCCCTCCATTTATTCGCCAAAAGTGGGCGCCAAGAAGATTTTTTCGGAAATCCGTGCTGCATATTTGCTCCAGTCGTTCCTTCCAGCACCCAGCACAAACTGTGGCCAGCTGCTTTGCTGCCACCTTATCAGATACAACTATAATAAAAATAGTAAAGTAAACAATTTACTCAACACAAAAAAGTCAAGTCAAACCTAGCTCAGACCCCTGGCGAAGCACACGAAAATGTTTGGGATGACCTTTCTTCACCCGACACCTTGTGATAGGAATGCGTGCGGCATTATTTCCAACTGCCTCACCCCCCTCTGTCGATGCACAGCTGCCAACGAGTCACCCACATGAGTGGTTTCTCCTCGATGCTGTATATAGGTGGTTTTGCAGGTTCCCTCATTATGGGATGCCAATGGATGCCCTCCATACAAGTTCATGACAGGCAGTCATATCTGAGACTTCTGCGCACCCAAAAGCAGCATTAGCTGGTCAAACGAATCCGTAGAGAAAAATCCAGGTTGCTTGGGACCAAGCACATGATCGGAAGCCCGCTCCTCGTGGTACACAGGACTTGAAGCGAAGAGATTCTCTGCAGGTGTGGGTCAATCCGCCACTGGCGACCAACCCCAAAGTGCGTAATTAACTGATTCTCACAATGGGACACTTCAGCATGCGATGCTGAGAGAACAGAAGACCACAGCAGAGTAATCTCACTCTTTTGACTGAATTCGACCGAATTTCTTTTTTGATTCTTTCTTCATTTATGTTGATTATTTATATAGATAATGAGTGCTCTTTGGAATGTCAGAGGCGAAAGCTTTTGAAGGTCTCGGGTCAGTTTCAAGCAAACCCGGGGACAGGATGACCTACAGAGCGCCTCTAGCAGTACCTGGAATGTTGGTGGTGTCCCTGCCGGCACGGGAGCACCCTTATTGATAGACGACATGGTTGGCCTGCTTTAGTTCTAGAGGATTTTGGGCAGTTTCTGCTTGTTGTTGGTGAAAGACTCCGGCCTTTGCCTTTCATATCATGGCCACCACTACAAGTCTGCATGAGCTTGCATGTACAAGCCACGAACTTCGTAATCCTTGGCCAACGCAGACCCTGCTGTCAAGAAATGTGGGAACTCAGTCGGACCCTGCTTAGCTTGAGCAGATTTTGGTGGTCGTCCAGGTCCCGGAGGATCGCTTGGGGCGACTGGAACAAGAGCACCGCACCTTGGCCTTGGAACTGCGACTCACCGTCTCTGTGGCTGAGGAGGTGGGAGGATGGGAGGTGCAACGATCCGATGACCGTGCGAAAGAAAGGCGACGCCCCCACTGTTCACCCAAACAAAATCCGAAGTATCTCAGTATCTCCAAGATTCTCGAAGCTTCAAAATGTCGGATCGCTTGAGCCACTGGCAATCTGAAACGTGGCAAACATGTGGGGGCTGTAGAGGACAAAGATCAACCCTGATTCATTTGCACGGCAACCATCCTCGAAAATGATGACAATTAACAACAATCCTTCACTGTAGGTGGGCATCCATCAACACCTCCCAAAGCATCCCGAAACGACTATTTTCAAAGACAAACATTTTTTTTGTGACTATTAGCCCTTTCTGAACAAACAAGAATGAATCATTCCCAGATCCTTTGGGTGCTCATTGTGGATGTTGGTCGTAGGCGCAGCAGAAGCAGCAGCAGCGGATCCGCTCTTTGGAGGCCCCCCCAGCCGCCAGCAACATGGGACCAGTTTCATGGTTGTTTTAGGATTTGTTGACGCGGAGGTTTCCTGTTTGAATGTGGGCTGCCGAAGTTTCCTATCTGATGTGTCGCTAGGGTTTCCCTCGTTGGAGACTGATCATTCGAGATATACGGGCAATTGTCAGTCAATATATTTCAAACATACTGCTGATCCCCTATATATGAAGCCTTAGAATTGTCGATCAATCGGGTTTGCCAGGAATCTGTCGGGGCAAGGCTTCGAAAACTGGAGCGAGGTGCAGAAGCTGGGGAGCTCCAGACTTTGAGATTCCATGGTTTGGTCCAACATCCGAATACTCTTTGGGCCTAGAGGCACTCCCAGGCTGTCGAAGTGTTGTGTTCCTTGATCACTCCTTGGCTATCAAAAAGAGGGTCAACAGCGGCCCCTTGTGAACCTGAATCTTTCTTGGCTCACGAAAAGCTTAGCTTCTCCAAAACGCTCCGAGGACCTGCAAGACCTTGAACTGAGATTCCTTGAAGCTACTCAGAAGTCCTTCCTATTCCTGGCCTCCTCATTCCGTTTGGTTGTTACATCAGTGTCCGGCAAAGTGCTGGTCAGGGGAGACGGGGCCAGAAGCCGATCGAGGCCGGAAAAGCAGCAGGGCTGCATGGGTTGGTTGGGTGTATTCATGTATTGCCGGCACCACCAAATGATTCCAAGTTGTGCAACCATCTTTTGAAAGGGAAACTGGATGAAAGCATCATTGTTTTGGTTGGACAATGGTACAGCATTGATGGACACCACCGAGTCAGCTGACGACTGCACTTCTTGGAAAGACCGATGATGCGTCGGCTCCATTTGGGTATACATTTCCTATTGGGACAATTTCACCGATTTTTTCCGGGTCGGTCGCGTAGTCTGAAAATGAAGACCTCAAGAATGAAGTGATCCAAATGTCGATGACAACACTTGCAGGCCGCAACTGGTGGCCAGAAGTGTCTGAGTCCAAGTGTGTTGCTGTGGTGGCATGTTGTCGAGTCTAGTGCTCAGCCAGATTTTGAACAAGGATGAAGCCAGCGATACAATATGATGGTTGATGTGGTTTGTGTGTGTTTGCTGGAGGTGGAAAGCAAAAGATTCATGGTTTCCCTTCTCCACAGGAGGTGTTTTCTGGAAAGAAGAGAGGTATAAAACCGACAAAGGGCACATATCACTGTCTTTAATCATTTCCGAGCTGGAACGCTTCATCGATGGAGCACTTCTACTTTTTGAAAGAAGGACCGGATATCATTGGCTGAATAGTCAAACAAGACAGTTTGGATTGCTTCCTCTTGAAAGTCGATGGAGAGGTCAACAGAAAATACAGAGGACCAGCACAAAAACGATATGAAGTATGGATAGCTCAGCTCCATGTTTTTGTGGTCATTGACCATCAATTGAGGATCTTCAACTGGTTCAGAGGGATCACACTCAACATTGAAATGCACCCTGAAGAATCAATGGCCTGAAACTATACAGCAAATATTGACCGTGGCGGATACGCATGGACAATGCAAAGATGGACAGTGACCTGCTTTGCCGTTGCTTCGGTAGTGCAGGAACATACTCGCAAGTCTAAGGAGAGCTTGGGATGGTTGAAGTTGGCACCATGGCTACCCCATGTATCCGCACAGCTGCTATGTTTCTTATCATGCTTGGATAGTGGTGACCATCATTATTGCTGACTATTGTATAACCATTGAAAATCATGTTGGATATGTTGATTAACCATCAACCATTTTCAATCATCGTCAACCATCATTTGTGCCAGGCAAATTGTCAACCAGTTCCTCTGTTGATCGTTATTCTTCACCATCATAACCGCATCATTTCACCAATACCCAGCATCAGCAAGTCCGTCATTTTTTTGCAACCAACCGGTTGCATCATGATTCCATGTTTTTTTGCTTTGTAACCAGCTGGTTTATTTTGATGCAAGTTCACCATTCCAAGCATCAAAATCCGCTTGGAATCTGACCATCAAAACTTGGTGGGTGCCTCCAATGCCTTCAGCGGGTGGCTTCTGGAGGTCCGTCCGGGCCAGTGACGAGGTACGCAGGGAGCTGATCATGGGTGACTTTTCGCTGAGAGAAAGCCACAAAAACGAGAGGTTTGGAAGGTTGATAATGATTAGTTATATGATTTTATAATAGCTGATAGGCTAGATTTAAGAGTTTAGGTTATAAGATGGTGGATCAAAAGATGATTAACCAAGATTAGCAAGTAGGTCTAAACTGATATAGCCTTGAGATTTATAAGGTTGATACTGGTTATATAATGGTGGATCCAAGGGTAGCAAAGAGTACTATAGCAGTGGAGTTCAGCCCTTGGATTGGTGGATCAAAGGTCGATACATGGTGCTGAATGTTTCTTTTCTGTGATCGTTATACACGATGGTTGCTAATGGTTATAGTTATGCCTGGCAAATGGTCATGAATGATGCTTGATATTGATTCATAGTGGTTAAGGTGTAGGATCCAACAAATACAACAAATAACCAACAAATACTGACATCCCCCACTCCAACCAAAAATGTTTGAGCGCCTGGAGTGGGGCCGCGGGGATGTCAGAATCCATTCGGACTGCGAGCCCTAGCCATGCTGTCGTGAGGCCAAAGAAGTCTCGCGTGTTTGTGCGCAACTCAGGCATTCGCATCCCCCAGGTTGCAGCGTGGCAGGGTTTACGTCAACACATTGAACTTTTGTTGGTAATATGTTGGCCTTTACTGACACCTTTGTGTGCTAAACCATATTTGAATTCATCAAAGTTGACGATGAACTAGTTGTTGATGCTGGTTGGCGGGAGCACCTGTTGGCTACATGGAAAAGTCCCTACTGCATACAGGAGGTGGCTATTCGGACCATCAGCTTGCCAGCATGTCATGGTTTCTGAGCTATTATTGGTTTGCTTCAGCTTCTTGGTCACCTGCCAGTTTCATGAAGCTTCTAGATTGAAGGTCACAACGGAAATTTTTCCTCATGGTGGTGCTGTTGTTTCTGGAGTACGATCGTGTGATGTGGTGCAAGAATTAGGAGAGTAACTTGGGAGAGTAAAGAAAGGTCATCATTTAATACCTTCCTCGACCATTTGACGGACGAAGGGATACGATGGGATGCAGCCAGTAGATTGATACATAAGAACTACAAGACAAACTCAGATCTATGATGACTATTAGCCTATGAGCCATCAATAGCCCGAGTATTAACCACTATGAGCCAGTATTGTCATGGTCCTGTACTGTACCATGTATCGACCATATCGGGATATACATACTATGAAACAATAACTTTCACAAATTTCTCCAAGGAACAGACTCCCCTATGTCTAAGTTTCAAAGAGAAGGGCCCCACGTTAAAGTGCAGGTCAGCAAGAGATGGATCCAGGTTGACCAGGGCCCTGGGGCACGAGCCTCGTCAAATGGAAGTTGCATCGTGGGAATCCCTGTTGACCAACCATCAATACTACGCTTGCGGAGCCTGAGAAGGGGCGTGCAATGGTGACTGAAGATGGTTCCGCGAAACATCAAACGAAGTCATTTTGTTCTTTACATACTTGCAGAACAGAAGGCGATTTCTGGTTGACTTTTCAGGGCCCCTTTCGTTGTTGAGACGCAGCAGTTGACACCTGCGGCCACTCTCAGGTGATGCCTTGGATGCGAAGGTTTGCGGGCTCACTGCCAGTGTGGAAGATCTCCAGAAGCAGCTGGTGAGCCAGCAAAGGGCAGCGGAGAAGGCGGACATGCTGCGTTTCTGTTGCCTCAAATCATTAGGATTTCTCTCTGGAATTTGGGGTTGCAAGGACTTGAACGGTGGTCACCCCAAAAGAAGCTGATGCTAACCTAACCATGACATCTTGCATCGGTGGTCCTATTGGCTTTCATCGGTGGTCCTATTGTACAACTGTTTCAGGTGTTGAGTGCTTGGATTCCCTCAGGATGTACTTGAATGCGAGTCACTTTTCAAAGTGTACGTGCTGTTTCTTTGGTTCCATGCTAGAAATGAGCCAGCTACTGATTGCTAAAGGTATACACCAAGCATGTCACGATAGTTTCTGGTAGCTTCTATGGATGGACATACCCAAAAAGCTGTTGGTCATCTTCGATCCCTGTGAAACCATTTGGGTATGTGCCAAAAAAAAGGGTATTGCAAAAACCATTGGTTTATAGTCGATGTCCATTACAAATAGCCATATTAAGGGTTCATAATTTTGGCACATACCCATTTGTTTTTGGAAGATGATTTGGTTTCATCCTCTGTTTACAAGGCAAGCAGCCGATGATTCCTTGCAGATTCCAGGCAGCCGAGGCGGAGCCTGCATCCCCTTCGAGCCCAGTGAAAGCTGTCCCAGCCTTTGAAGAGAAGGCAGCGGAGGTGGAGAATTGGTTCAGACTTGGCTGCTTGGTCATTGATGATTCATAGTGGTTAATGAATGGTTCATTAATGGTTGGTGATGAATCATCAATTGGTTAGAATCATCAACTGTTCATGAACCAATTGGTTGGTGATTGATGGCTAAAGGCGAAACACCCATGATTTGTTGTTAAACTGGTGGTGGTTTATCAATTATGGATCTGCCATGAGTTGTATACCAAATGGGGTGTTGGTGATAGCTGCAAATCAACCAATTTTGGGACTGTGTTTCCCGCAGCGGATTTTGCTAGTTTTGTCAAGTTCAGTGGTGAGTTTGTTGTATAGAATGATTAGACACAAAAAAAATGCATGCACGTATATGGGTTCATAGCGAACGGCCAGCTGCAAAAATGGGTGTTTCCCAATCCATTGAGTCCCTGCTTGGTGGATCTTTTCCATGGTGGAGGAGTTTTGGCTCAGGGACATACCCAAATGGTCTTTCGCATGATTTAGTCATGATGTTCGGGATGTACTTTAGAGAGATGCCTGAGGGCTACGCTCAAGGATATACGCATGTACTGATTATGGGATTCGAAATTAATCATCGATGCAATGTTCAATGGAGAATGTACAAACAGAAACTCGGACCATGAATGGCAGATTTTTTTCAGATTTCCCATCCACCAATCCAGTGAGATTGACTATAGAAAAGAATGCCACCAACAGAGCAACGAAATCAATTCTTACATGTGTTTTTGTCTGTGAGGCAGCTGACAATCGCTTGTTTAACTGGTTCACCGTTTAAAAGAACAGCACACTTTGGATCAGTTCATCCCTGCCAAGCAAGCTGCCAAGCAACTGGTGGAAATTTCCATTGTGTGTTTCTGGCCACACCGGGGTGCTGACAGTTGGAACAGCTGGAGCGCTTCTGTTTGGAACTTCGGGAGACCCTGGAGGAGTGCGTCCAGCCCCGCGGCAGGGACGTAGCACTGAGGTTGATGATCGCCTCGGTGATCTACCCGATAGGCAAATCATCTTCGGCAAGTTATAAAGCAGTGGGCTAGTACCATGTACCCCTGGTGAACATCACCGAAAGAACCAAACCGGGCTTTGTTAAGATGGTCATTTACTCATTTGTTGGGGCCCACAGCCATAGTTGGGATATCCCCCTAGTCCTGTTGGTTGTCCCCATCAACCACTGACCAGCTAATTTCAGTAGCTATACACCATTGGCGATGGTCGGTGGCTTGACCCATGCCGAAATTCAGGGCGCCGCCCCCCCGAAAATGCCGCGTTCCCAGGAGCGGCTTCTTTTGGTGCTTGCAGACCTTGAAAAGCAGGCCACTTGGGTCACCACAAGCCACCCAAAAAATGCGTGTTCACCAGGGGTACAGGCTACCCACAGCCAGTTATCCATTGATAAAATGGATTGAGAATGGCTGATGATCATCCATTCCCTTGGTGAAGCAAAACTGATGTTGGCCATGAACCACTAGATTGCTGGATTATGAATAAGTGGTGCTGGTGGAACATACCCAACAAACGGGATGATTCTCAACAACAGCAACAGCAATTTTTTAGGACATGATTCACGGACGATCCCACTTAAGGCTTCAAATGATCCACGGCTTGTCTTAGCTGGAGCATGTGGAGCTGGCCGACACGGAGCGGGTATTTGAGGTTCATGAATGATATTCTGGTTGAGGGGCACACCCACTGGCATCCCAAGTCCACAAGAGAGAAGCTTGGCTTCCGTTGTCGAGGTACCCGATCTGCTGCAGAAGTTTCAGTGGGCTCCCAGTTTTTGCGAAGCTTTGGGAGAGATTGTTCAAGTCATTGTTCACGTACAAGAAATGAATGGAAAAAGTTATCAACAATAGGAAGAACTCTAAGCAACCCATTTCAATTTTCCATATTGTGGATTTGATCAATCACCTTGCAAGTTTTGAAATATTTTCATGATGCAGTCTTTGTGGGCTCTGCAAACCGAAAGCATGTCTCGGCTCTTTCGTGCACCAATCCGATCTTTGCAATGTGTAACAAAAGCAGCGGCTGCCGCTGAATTTCAATCAGACGTGCGAATCATCGAGCTCCTAATTTCATCTAATTTCCTGGGTTATGTTTCATGTTTCAAAATGTAAATCAACCTAAGTTGTTGACATTTTAACTTTCAACTAGCGACGGTATGTCAATCATCCGAGCGTCCGTTTTAAGGCGGCAGTCAGACGACGGTGCTGACCGAGCTGAAAAACTCCGAGAGCTGGAGGTGAAGATCTGTTTTGACAGCCGGGATGGCGAATCGAAGGGGGTTATGGCTTCGCCCATCCAGCCCTCGGCATCTTTTGCTCGGTAATGCGACACAAGATGTTGGAAATTTTGGGATCGGAGTCTGGGGTTCACAGAAATTTCCATGTGGTTAGCTGCTTAGCTCAGCCAAGACCTGAGAACAGTGTGGCAGTTTTGGGAATCGGACATCAGGATAAATATGTTTGGTACTCAGCCGAATAGCGGATAGGCAGCGTTCCAGGAATAGAGCGACCATGCTTGCTTTGCAGTGATTGATTCGCCTGAAATCCTCGTGAGTGTAAGCCGTCAAACATGGTCCTTTCGTCTTAGACACAACCCCCTCAGAGCAGCGTGGGTAAAAGTGGATTGTGCCGCTCAAGATTTGGCTCAGACGAGTTTTATTTCCCAGGTCTTCTCAGTCATTGTTTCAGGACTTGGCCGAGCGGCTCATCCTCGTGTCTTCAGTGGCTGTATGTGAATCATTTTATCCAAATGAATGGTGGGATGTTTGAGATAAAACATATATCACATTAGTTTTCTCTTTGATCTGCAAACCTTTTTTCAACTGGAATGTGTTGAATATGTACATCTACACAAATCTGTACATGCATGATCTATATCGAATATCCATGGCACATCACCTGTGATGATCGCTGATGCCTTTGGATCCCAGCAATTTGGCCCGGGGGCAACCAGGGCGGCGTTCCTGGGCTGGGGAGTTTGCCTTGGCGAATCGGTGCCAGGAGCCCGGGTCTTCCTTGGCCAATCCACATACCTGGCAGAGGGTGGCCCTGCCAGCGGCCGAATTTCCGGAGTTGGATCAACTCTCCTTGCAGAAAAGCCTCCCTTCTGACGCGCCCAAGCGTACCTATCGACAGCGAGTCGAGGAAGCCAAGAGCACGGTTCACTGGGGACAGCGGAAACTTTTGATGGCGGAACTGGATTTTCTATTGGATTTCGTGCACGAAGCACAGCATTTGATTTATGCAGGTGCTGCTGAGGGTCAACATTTGGCCTTTCTCTGTGAGCTTTTCCCCGAGATTCAACTGGAAGCATGGGATCCCAGGCCATTTGCTAAATCCGCATTGCCCCCACAAGCTCCCGAGAATCTTCGGGTTCATCAAACATTTTTCACGGAGGACGTAGCCAGTGAGCTCCGCGCGCGCATGCCAGAGGTTCCCCTGCTCTTTGTGAGCGATATCCGGACGGCCAACTGGCAGAAGGACAGTGATGAGGAGCACGACAGGCGATTGCTGGCAGATTTGGAAGCACAACAGAAGTGGGTCGATTTGATACGCCCCAGCAGAGCTTTGTTGAAATTCCGCTTTCCATACACTGAGGGCTGCACTGAAGGTCTAGCTGGGGAGATGCGGCTGCCTGTTTGGGGGCCACAGACCACCACGGAGTGTCGACTCTTGGTGACGCCTCCGCAGAGTAGGGAGGTGCCATTGGAAACGAAATTCTATGATCACCAGAGCATGTGGGAGCAGCTGTTTTACTTCAACACAGTGACTCGCATTTCGATTTACCCACGACCCAACTTTGTGCGGGATGAAGATGAAGAGACCTTGAAGACTGCTGGGCTTTGCAGGTGTTACGACTGTAGCCGAGAGGTGGATTTGTTAGCCGCCTATTTGGTGACGCGAAAACATGTCGCTGATAGAAACTTGGTGAAGAAACTGGTGGAGCTTGCCAGGGACGTGTCGCTGGGATGTGGTCGCGGGCCCAGCGGCCTGTTGGACGCACCAACTGCGCCATGGCAACGTGCCGAGCCACCGGCCAAGCGTGCGAGGGGCGAAACAGCTGGCTGAACAGTTGGATGCTGCTTGTGAGATGGGTTGCGCGACTTGGATATTGGGGTCATACCATCACCATCCGCAATCATAATCTCATGCCAGCACCATCAATCATCAATCCTTCCCCCCAAGAAACCCTGGTTCAGTTTGGTATCCTTAGGTTTTCGGCGTTTTCGAAGTTTCTTCGCCAGGTCAGGGTGGAGATGTTCAACCGTCGCATGAGCACGCAGGAAGAGAGGCTGGCGGTGGCGTACTGCGAGCTGTGCACTGTTTGAATTTCTCTGACCTTTGCACACTGAAGTTGGCTCCAATGAAGCTCTAAATCTGGGTCATGTAACTTAGGATCTTAAAGAGTGCAGCGACTCGTGCCAATATACCGATCATGTATCGTCTAGATCACACATATGGTACGAGGTTGACCTTTGTTCTGTTGACCTCATTTCTCCCCTTACCATCCCACTATGTGTATGTCTCCCAGATGACCCTCTCTTTTTGCTCTGGTGCAGGTCATCCCAAAGTACGAAGCAGTCAAGTGTGCAAAAACAATGATAGCTATTGCAGTATAAAGACTACAACTACAACTATGCTAGGTACACACAGTTCATAAAAAGTCCCAAAACAGCGCATCTGGCCCAATCAGCAGTCAATATAAGTCAATATCTCTATAAGTTGATCGGCAATTCTGCCTGTTTGGTGGGCTCAAGATGTTGGTTCAGCTCCTCAATGCTTTTTGGCACAGATTGCAGAGCTGCGCCGACCCGGCGGAGAAGAGCGTCGCACTGCCACAGTGACTCAGCGGCTTTGCGAAGAATTGAACAATCATTCGCGAGTGAGTAACATTCCAACAATCAATAGTAGATTAGCCAATTAGAGGGTAAGTGTCAATCCACAGACTCATAGAGACCTTTTCGTTTTTTCTTCTTTCAGACTTTTCGCGTTTTCGAAAGGCATCATCTGATAGCTGGGACCAAACTAGGGCTGCTTTGGATCAAGGCTTCGCAGCCTTTGTCGGGAAGAGTTGCAGAAGAAGCTCAGCGAGGATTGTCGCGGGTCGCGTCGCAGGCTGTGGTCCAATTGCCCCATCTCCGGGGACGCGGCTCCAGCATTTTGTGTTGCCGCAGCACGGAGGCACAATATGGCATGGTTCATTCTGAAACCATGAGCACAGTGTGGGGGGTTTGATGTATTCGACTCATGAGCGTTTGCATAAGGCTTGTTTGTCGTCATCCAAACGTCTACATCTCAGCTCACGGAAATCCTTGGTTCATGGCACATTGTCGTGAATCATAATGGGGAATCTGTTTTGACCAGCCGGTGTCGTATTGATGTTGCTCTCCCTACCTATTGCCAACCCCGGATTGATAAACGGCTCCCTCTAGGAGGGGGTTAACCAGTTGGGGTATTAATCCTGCCTTGGCATTGCAGACTTCTCAGGAGGACTTGTTGGGCACTTCTGCTCTGGTTCTCAAGCAACGAGATGCCCTCGATGAGGCCCGAAATCGGCACGATTCGTTGGTTGGTTGGCTTCCGAAGCTTCCTGAGTTGAAGCTTCATGCCATGCATATTAAAGCGTCTTGTGAACAGAGATGGTTTTGCCACTTGACTTTTTTACTGTAGTTTCCTCCAGACATCAGCAGAATTGCACATGCTGCAGAGCATTTTGTTTTGGTTGTGCCTAGGCCTCACCAAGGAACCGGATCCCATTCAACTGTTTAGAAGGCACCAGCAATCTGCGAACTGTGGGAACCATGGGTTACCACTGGTTGTCTACAGCTCGCAGTCAACCCATCCCACACTGTAGCCATGATCGCCATGGTTGTGTCACGCAGTGGCCAGGTGCAGCTGCAAATGCAGCGCTTGTTGGACCGACTGCATGTGGCAGGTCTGCGCCAGGCCAGGGAATGGATGGTGAGCTGAGGTAGTGATGATGGCTGCCAAGGGTATCCCAGCCACTGGCCCTTGAAAGCCCAATAGTTTCATGCGCCAAGCACAGCCAATCATTGTAGGCACACCTCGGCATTTTGCCATGAGGTCTTCCCCAGCTTGAGAGCACCAAGAATGGTCAGCTGCAGTAGGGAATCAACGAGATGGGGAACTTGAGAGCAAAGTACTCTCCAGGGCCACAACCATTCACCATGCAACTGCCATAAGTTGGTGAGTGGATGTCCCTGGATGTCCCAGGTATGACACCCAATGCCTCAGAAATTCACTCTTCTCGATTAGCAATATGGGTGTCCATAAAGCATATACATACTCTATCCATCTCTATCCTCATGGCATGGACGCCCTGATTTGATTGGGGACAAGCCTCTGCCCAGGCAGTTCTGAGTTAATGCGAATGGGCTTCACCTTGGCACAATGAGCTCGTTGGATCATGAGCACACAGGGGACAGTCAGTGGTGCTTCTCCTGGCCGGTGGATGATTTTGCCTGGTTGGAATAGCAACTAACCAACAGAACTCATTTCGAAGGTTTGAAACCTGCATCTTCAGTGGTTTCATGGCCCCAAGTTGACCAAGCCAAGTTGAAAGCGTGAGCAGACACGAATGCAACAAGAGTGCCTTGGATTTTCTGACTCAACCGAGACTGTGCAGCCAATGGCCTCCTGGTCTGTAGCTTAGTTCACGCCACCAAAGACTTGTGGTGTGAGTGAGGTGCCGCCCTTGAGCGAGAAACCATCCGACTCACCCAAAAATCCCTGAGATCTACATCCGTATCTCTGTAAAGACACACATGTTAATATTGACATGTCAAGATACAAACATAGATAGATAAAGCCAAACAATCTTTTCACACACACACACATCTCTCTCTCTCTCTCCCTCGCTCTCTCTCTCTCTCTCTCTCTCTCCCTCCCTGTCTCGCTACATATGTTCACATAGTTTTCTAGGCTTGACCCTCATCTCAGCTTCCAACCCGGCTCAGCGGAGAGGCTCACTTGTACCAAAGTCATCATGTTATGCCATGTCCGCACACAGGTTTCTACGTATATGTTTTTGCAAACACAGGTATATTGATGCTCTAAATTGATATAAATCAAGGTCTACCCATGTATGATATATATATATATATCTATAATATAGTACATATATATATATATATATATATATGATATATGTATATGTATATGAGTATGCAATGATTGGCTCAAGTCACTCAAGCTCGAAGCTTTCCGGCAACAATGGACCCAAAGGGTCCTCCAGTTGGAGTTGGATGCGACGTTTCAGAGCTCCGAAAAGTCAATGCACAGGCGGTCATTCTGAGAGAAACCAGTGATGGCGGCTATGACGTTCTGCTCCAACTGCGGTCGATGTCTATGAAAGCTATGCCTGGTCACTTAGCATCTCTCGGAGGATGCCGCGACAGAACGGACCGAGACAGTCGTGAGACGGCGCTTCGAGAGGTCAAGGAGGAATGTGGACTGGGCAAATGTGTGTCCAACGGGCCATGGAAATTTGCAGAAGGAGAAAAGTGCGACTGGTTTGTGATGGTACTGCGCAAACCAACTTTTGAAGCTAAAGCCAAGAGTCGCTCTGAATGTGGCGATATCAAATCTGTGGTGTCGCTGTTGCCTTCATCCATGCAAGTAGCAGAATGCTATGGTCATGCCTGGGTGCCCACTTCGGATTTGGCAAAAATCGATCCAAAATTGCCACTAATGGGAGGGCTAGTGAACCGTGTTAATCAAGCAGTGAAACACCTCAACTCTGGTGCTGCTCCGGAGAAGGAACTGCCGGTCGATGGAGGCGATGGAGCTGGGGCACATGACTGCACTGAATGCAGTTCTGAACAGCTGAAGGTCACAGAAGAGACTCTGTCAGCAGTTCAAAGTTCTGATCCCCCTGAAGTGATTCAGGAGACCTGACCTTGGAAGCAACTCCAGCATTTAGTGTACAGCCACCCAAGGTGGCAGCATGAGGTCTTGCGAGACAAAAAATGCAAAAAACTGTTAGGAGAGTCATTTGCCTGCAGCGACAGGTATAGGAATGTCAGAATTGAAGATTGCGAGCACTAGTTCATATTGGAAATTCTGAAGAAAAACCCTAGCTACACAAGTGGCACATAGCCATTATCCTGCAACATGATGTCCATCGCTGCAGTCCGCCGACTGTTCGTGCCATTTTTTCAGCTCAAACGAACACACGCAACTCGACGAAAAGCGCCGGAAGCTACACCCCGAGGTCGGACATGGACGGTGCTGTGTTGATGTGCATGAACAACGGATCTATTTCATTTGCGTTGGGGACTGTGGGTGTGTGTGTATATATATACACATACACATGAATCACATGAACATATATGTCTATGTATCTATATACCTGGGTGTATCTCAGGAAGTCAGCCGCTGAATGCAGAAAAGTCCAGGTGAGATGTTCCTGGTGAACTGGTCCGGGCCGCTGTTCAGAGGTACCAGCTGCAGCCCCCCATCCCCTCTGAGCTCCTGAGCGGGTCCCATGGCATGGTAAGAAACTGTGGATTCATTTTAGCATTTCTCGAATGCATGGTGAAATCATCCCTTATGCATTCAGATTAACCCCTTGCAAGCCAGTCGGCAGTGATTGTTAAATGGCTTTACAATTCTTTACAATTTACAATCGTTGAACATATCTAAAAGAACACTTGGAATCTCCAAAACGCTGATATCATCAATTCGGTTCTGTTTAGTGATTCGATTCGCACCCGTTCAGCTTGCAGTCTTTCCAACCGACTCTTGTGTGTGACTAGCAAAGGCTGAATGCCAGACCCTAACGGCCTGATACCGGTGTGTTGGTCAATGCCACATATCGAAAAAATACAAGTAGAGTAAGTGGAGTCTATCGCAACAACGACTATCCTCCCATCCTCCAATCATTTCCTGCTTGTGCGCATCTGAAGTTCTGTTTGGTTTTGGCAACCGCATTCCTGTATAAGATGTCTGTGCTTTAGCTGATACTTGTTCTAGAATGAGTGGTAGTGAGAGCAGGCTACTATGAAAAAGCCTTTGTGCCGGGATACTGGGAAGGACCAGTGCAACATGTGAGGTTCATTTGAAGCATTTTCGATTCAATCAAACTGCTTCATATTACACCACAAGGATGGCTTGATCCACAGCAGAAGTTTCTGAGCTACATGTTCACATGTTCTAAATCATTCCCAGTTCTGTATTTTGATATGCAAAGGACCATGGTGCCGATTTGTTTGATATGATGTTTAATGATATTGTAGTATTGACAACTTCTACCGTACGATGACAACTTCTACCATACGTGGCCACCATAGTAACACGATACAAAATACAGTACTTCTAAAGCCTCATCGTTCTAAAACACTGTAAAAAGCTCTTGGACGTACTATACCAAAATACATGTATATATAGGTTTGACCAACCTTCAATATCTGATGGAGGTAGGTGCTGGGGGTTGGTCAAACCAATATATACATATAGACATACGTGTACATGTTTGCGCACATGGACCAATCCATTTCTGACATTGACATCATCGATCATCAAGCAGCCATCAGCCATCACCACCAGCATCAGCCATCACAATCAGCCATCATTTGTCATTCATCATCATTTCCCATCACCCATTATCCACCATCATCACCATCATCACCATCATCACCATCATCACCATCATCATCATCACCACCACCATCAGCATCATCATCATCGTCGTCGTCGTCGTCGTCGTCGTCATCATCACCATCATCATCATCATCATCATCATCATCATCATCACCATCATCACCATCATCACCATCATCATCACCACCAGCATCATCATCATCATCATCACCATCATCACCATCATCATCATCATCATCATCATCATCATCATCATCATCATCATCATCGTTGGTACAGTACCTGGTGTTTGGCCTCTCACGCACTCTCTCCCTTGCTTGTCCTCAACGGCCAGCTGCTGTGACTTACAATCAGGTTTGACCTTAGCCTTCCTTGCTTTTCTAAAGGCCCTTTTTTTTGCCTTTTTCAAGGCTGCCCTCCGTCAGCGCAATTTCTGTGGCAGTTCACCTGGTCCTCCTCATCATCACCCTTGATGGTGGGAAGGCAGTGTGAGGTGTGCATGATCTTGTCAGCTGCTGTTACTCGGTGCTGAGGCTCTTCGATGTTTTGGGCTACTTGGGCCTCAGCAACAAGAATGCAAAGATCTTGTTCTTGGGACCTCCCTCTTGGTGGGTCAAGGGGAAGGGGTCAATGCTCCGGACAAAGAGTTCCATCAGTCAGAAAGACAACAGATCACTACGGCAGACAACTGAGGAAATGATGAGATTTCTGGGTTTTCCCAACACATTGGAGCGGTGTTGCGTTCTTGCCAAGAGGCAAGTCCTGTGGCTCCAGGACTTGACAACGCCGGCAAGACAACTCTTCTCCACATGTTGAAGGATGGGCCCGGCGAGGGGCTGCCACTTGCGGGGGTTCAAGTTTCCTCGGTTTGTCTCAATTTTTCTGTTAAGAACTCTTTGTGCCTTCAAAAATAGTGGAGATGTGATGGATCACATGTTGAGACGGGGAAAAAATCAGCTGTTGAGATTCCAGTTCTTCCTTGGCTTTGACAGAAACGAACACGACTCTGGTCACCCCGAGCACCTCCAGATTTATGCTTTGGCCATAGATGGAACTTGGCCACTGTGATCCATCAACGCTGGCCATCCATTGGACCCACCTTGCCGGTCCCCAGGATGACAGGATCGCCACCCACGTTCCCACGCTTCATCCGCATTCGGAGGCGGTTCACAGGGCGGCCCGGAGAGGCAGCAAGGGAGAACCATCCAGATCTCGGTGGCCGCCAGCTTGGTCAGCTTATGTCAGAATGTTTAGCTCAAGTAATTTGTCATGGTCATAGTACCATTGTCCACCAGTGTTGTTGTTGGATATCTTTTTGACCATTTGTCACCACTTTCATATTGAACAATACTTAAGGTGGATTCTAACCAGTACTCTTCATTATTTACAGGACCATCTAGTAAGAATCGAGCGTTACTTACCATTATGGAGCATTTTTGTTAGCCATCATTAACCATTATTCGCCGTTATCAGTTATCAACCATACCATTGCTCACGACTATGAACCACTACTTGCCTCTACTAAGCATGACCGTCACCATCATTGAACCACCAGTAAACCATCCTTAACCTCATCATTCACAAGACAGAATCTTCCGCAGGAGCTGGGCCCCTGTCGGAGCTGATGATCACCAGTCATTGACCATCAAACAATTATGCCATTTTGATAAACCAGTATAACTATGCATTATTACTAACAATTCCGAACCATCGAACCATCATCATTAACGATCTTACTTGACTAGCCATCATTACAAACTGTTTATTCGTAACTAGCCATTATTAACCATCATATGATATCATATTATCAACCATCATTTACCATTCACAACCATTATTGTCCATGATTAACCCCCCCGTTGAGGATTATTAGCAACCATCATTAACCCTTACAACTAAGGTTTTTACAGAAGAAAAACCATGGTGAACTAACCATTTGCAACCATAATGAACCATGATTAAACATCCATTGACGATTATTGAAAACCATCAATAACCCTCATCAACCAACCATCGTTATTAAGCATCAACAACCATCAACAAATCGTTCTTAAGCATGACTGACCCCTTCCAACTCTCAACTTGCCAGGAGCTGATGATCAAAAACATCCGCTTCCGCACCTACGACCTCGGTGGCCACGAGACTGCACGACGTATTTGGAAGGACTACTTTGCCACTGCCTGGACCTTGGACCACCGTTTGCCACGGTAGGAGTGGACGTCCTGGAACAACCGCGAATGAACAAACCAGGAACGCACCAGGAACCCACACCACCATGAACTGATCGTGAACTAACCATGAACCACTGTGGTTCTAATGGTTGGGTTAGTATATGGTAGTTCAGAATTTCCGTTCAGCGGGTGAAAATTTGGTGAAGCAACGAGAGATGAGCCTTTTCGGGATGCTCTTTGGCTCCCAACTTGAGCCCGTTGGTCAGATTGGTTTCCTCGCAATTTATGCTGCCTGCTGTAGAATGACAAGGATATCAATGCTGATATTTCGGCAATAGTGGTGGTGAAATTGGTGACCTTGAAAATATGACTATGACGCTATGATGTGGATAAACATGACGATTGTGATGTCGAGATACTGATGGTTCCCTTGATGTTGCTGCTTGTTAGCGCTGCTGCTGCTGCTGATGGTGGTGGTGACAACAATGACAGAGGCTGCGACGATGTGGATCAAAACCAGTGGCAGTGACCCTGACACTTGATGCGGCACGCCATAACGTGAGTATGACAAGAATATCCATACTGAGATGGCATGGCGACAAACACACATTGACCTCTCTACATATCGTGCAAGTCACAAAGGACATCCACAGCAACTCATACCTCTGTTCTATTTGTTGCTGCTTTCTCCTTGATGTTTCTGTTGGTGATATATTCATACACTTTACATTTTCTTTTGTGGGTACTATCCTTCTTCGTTTTCTTGCTGATGGTGTTGCTGCTATCTGATTCTTCTGATTTGATGGGATATCGGAAATTTTGAATATTGAGATTCTTTTCAGGGTTCGCAGGGCCCTGATTTCTGAGAGCCACATGAACAGCTTGGCTGTTCTAAGTATCCATGGTCGTTACCAGGAGCTAAGCCATATACCAAGCGCGGCCGACTGTTGACGCAGCACCACCCCAGCCATATCCCTCTTGGTGACGAGCGGTTCTCGATGAAAGCTTTGGTAGGACTCGGACAAACTCCAACTGCTGTATTGCTACTGTCATTTTTCTTGTTTTAACATCTCTATCATTGTCATTGCTTGTTATATTGCCACCACCAGTCCTTCATTTGGGTTCATCCGGAATACGAAAATTATCGATTTCTGAGCAGATCACTTGCAATCACTGAGCCTAAAGCCTTAGCGGTATGGCTCTGCGGCACCCCCCAAACCTTGTGGGCATCAGCCGCCAGATGATCTTTGGTGCTGACCCTCTGTTGATGAGTCACCAGTTGGATGCGGGAAACAGCTCTGTTGTTGCATCCAACTTTCAACCGACCTTTGTTTGGTGATTGGATATTATTTGCGTAAAGTCGCATATACACACATATGTATATACCCTTCTCCCTGGGCAAACAATCTAGAAGCTGCGGATTATCCAGCCAGCTGTGTTCGATTCTATATACACACATATACGTGGAGCCATCTTAGAGCAGATAAAACATCCCCATGTGATGGTTCAAATTCATATCGTTCCTCTCCGAACAGTTGTGTGTATGTAGGCATAAATTGTATACATATATTTATATATATATATATATATAATATTTATATATATATATATACATATTTGTGCATATGGCTCTGGTCCAATGCCCTGTGCCCCTGGAAATTCCATAAATGAACCAACTCTTCTAGCTGGGACTCGAACATCGCCCCTCATGAACTTGGATACCCAGGTGGATGGCATCATCTTCTTGGTGGATGCTGCAGACCGCACGCGCTTCCAGGCACTGCGCTGCGACCAAGGTCACCATGGTTGGCCATGGTGAATCTCCCAGAGTTCATGGGGAAATCTATAGGAAACATCCATAGATCCATGGATTTGACGCTTGTTACAGGGGTTTCCTGTAGTTTTGCCATACTCATGGTTTTTGATCATCATTAGCCATTGTAAGCATCAGTACTGGATGATCATGATCAATAATCCATGATTAGACCACTATTAGCCATTAACCATGCCCAGTTGACAGCATTTGTTTACATCCTGAACTGGTCATGGCGACCAAAAAATCCTTGGGTTCTGGGGGCTGCACTGCTCATGTTTGGTTCGCCCGGTGGAGAAAAGCTGCCATGTTTTGGGAGCGCAGTATGTCTGGTTGTGCTGATGATCATCCCAAGTTCATGGATTCGATTGTTGATTGCCTTGATCAAGCCAAAGGATGCTGGTTGTAGGTACAGCAAGGTCATTGAGATTTCAGCAGCCTGGGGAGCATTGATAGAATTTGCCCTAAAGAAGACCTTTGAGAACTCGGATCTTGAACATCTACAGTGCATCAAAGAATGCACAGCCATCTATCAAACCACCATGCCTGATGCTGATTGTCAAATCAGGACCTTAGTGTAATTCAATCATACACACGTGATGTGTACCAGTATGTGTTTTAGATGTACTGGGTAGTACTACAGTGGAAAAGAATGATCCCATGACTTGGTCCCATGGTATGCACTACTTGAAGCCAATTTGACTAAGAAGGTCGCTGGGTAAACAGCTTGCACTTTGGGGGTTGCTGGACTTTAGCCCCTCGGGCACGAGGATCAGTTCACCTTGAACCCACTCTTTTCAACGGATTTTCTTTCGTGGCAAAGTCTTACTACAAGTGCTACATGTATAAGACAGTAGTTATAACAGATCAGAGTGAGTGGCAAGAAGTTGTGGAGGGGTTTTGAGGGAAGTCTCCAAAGCGAGCAAACCAAATTTGTAACTCATATGCTCACAACTGCAATGTCTCTCGCCAATGGTTGTGCTTCAACGTTGGAACCTCTTCATCCCATGTACCACTATGCCATACTAAGAACCCATGCCATGTGCCATATGTTTGGATGACTAGTGCCCCCCGTGCGTTGGTCCCCACTGTACCTGGTGAAACGAACCCCTGTGCGAGGAAGCCAACGAGGAGCTCAATGGTCTTCTCAACGAGCAGGTGGAGCTGGCAGTCAACGCATAGGAGAAATGGGGTTATCCATAAATGGTTGTACCCCGTAACCAAGAATGACCGTTGTTCATGCCAGTTTTTGGGGTACACCGTTTATGGACAAAGCTAAATGAGGATGGGGCGTGAATTAGACATCACCAGGATTATTGATAGAGTAGTCTTTGTCGGAGAGGTAGCTGATTGGGGAGGGGACTGGCAACATCCCCCATTCCAGTTGTGATCAGATGTGGCAGGCCACTCGTCTGTTGCTTTCTTAAACTCAGTCAAGCTGCAGTCTTCAATTCTGCAAACCTACAGCAGATACACCAGTATGTTGGGACTTTTCTTGATGTACGATGTACAATAAATATTTCTGGGATCGGCCAATTGTGGAGTGCAGTAGAGGTTGAGGTTTTTCCAGCTTGGTGGCTTTGTGTTTTGTACTCTCTGCACCCATGGATTTCCTGTGGCATGAGATTCCTTTTGTTGCCCAAGTGACCATCTCATTGAGATTGATTTTGTGTTCCGGTCATTTTGCAAGGCCCTGGCGAATGTGCCCTTCGTTGTGTGGAGCCAGCCATGTGTTGAGTGATTTGGGGCGGTCTGTTGTAAAGAGCATCAAGATGACAGTTCAAGGCCCGCGATATTGATAACAAAAACGACAACGACAACAACGAGGGCGAGAATGCCGATGGAAAGAAAGATAAGTTTCGTCAATATGATGTTTCAGGCGGTCCCCGATCCATGGACATACGGAATTCATGGTAATGAAAGCAATTACCATTTTCCTCATAAAATTTATGGAAAATTCATGGGAATTCACGGGAATTTATGGAGATTTGTGGTCGAAAACGCCACCAGAGACTTCCTCCCAGAAGGCGCAGTCATGATCCCACGACGGATCTCAGGAGCTGTGGGACCCCCGTGAAACGGAGAACCAACGACCCAAGGACCCAACGACCCAACGTCTCAATGACCCAACGAACCGAACCAACGACTGGTGCTGGGGATGACATCAGTGCCAGGTTGGGCAACAAGATCGACATCCCCACGGCAGCCTCAGAGGATGAGCTACGAAATGCGCTTGGGTGGGGGGCTCCCTTGCAGCGCTGGGCTGTATCTCCCGGTGAGTCTATGATACAATGGTTTACAGGTTAGTATAGTATCATCGTATAATTTAGTAGAGGACAATATAGTACATCTGGGATAGAATAGCATGATATAATACAGTTAGAGTATGTCATAGTAAAGGATACGACAGCACAGTATAGCACAACATAGCATAGTATAAGCGTATAATATAGAAAACATAAAATAGCAGAATAAACAACGTAACCTAATCTCTCTGTCTTTCTCTTTCTCTCTCTGTCTATATATATCTGGATACATATATAGATCAAAAACATATATAGATCAAATATATATATATATATATATATATATGGTACCCCCCCCCGGTACCTACCTCTTAGCTATCTTTGATGGTATTTACACGTGTTTTTCCATATTTTAGTCCTAATTTTTGAGGCATATTTTCTGACCTTCTCAAGGCCTGGATTCAAACTCAAGTACTTAGAGTATTTCTGTCCCAAAGCCAGCTTGCAAGCTCTTGCAAGCCAGGGCCTGGATTCAAGATTCAAGATTCAAGATTTGAGAAAAAACTTCTTGAATCCAAGGCCTGGATTCAAGATTCAAGATTCAAGATTTCAGAAAAAACTTCTTGAATCCAGGGCCTGGATTCAAGATTCAAGATTCAAGATTTCAGAAAAAACTTCTTGAATCCAGGGCCTGGATTCAAACCCAAGTACTTAGAGTATTTCTGTCCCAAAGCCAGCTTGCAAGCTCTTGCAAGCCAGGCCTGGATTCAAGATTCAAGATTTGAGAAAAAACTTCTTGAATCCAAGGCCTGGGTTCAAGATTCAAGATTCAAGATTTGAGAAAAAACTTCTTGAATCCAGGGCCTGGATTCAAACCCAAGTACTTAGAGTATTTCTGTCCCAAAGCCAGCTTGCAAGCTCTTGCAAGCCAAGCCTGGATTCAAGATTCAAGATTTGAGAAAAAACTTCTTGAATCCAAGGCCTGGGTTCAAGATTCAAGATTCAAGATTGGCCTTGGATTCAAGAAGTTTTTCCTGGAATCTTGAATCTTGAATCTTGAATCCAGGCCTTGGATTCAAGAAGTTTTTTCTGAAATCTTGAATCTTGAATCTTGAATCCAGGCCCTGGATTCAAGAAGTGTTTTCTCAAATCTTGAATCTTGAATCTTGAATCCAGGCCTTGGATTCAAGAAGTTTTTTCTGAAAGCTTGAGTAATATGGCATCACATGCAACAACGTAGGCTTATATTACATGATATGGTGAAATCTGATTGCCTTTAGAGATTTAAGAGAATACTATGTTGTAAAATACAAAGACACATGGCATCAAATGACAAAACGCGGTATAATATGGTAAATGTATATGATATTGTTGGATATAGCATCAGGCACCAGATGTTAAAATATATATATAGCAAAAATATGATAGCAAATCCCACACCAGGCACCCGATGCTAAAGTATGGAAAATATGATAGGAAATGGCACAATATGGTACAACATGGTGTGAAATGGCAAAATATGATGTATTGTATGGTTTCACTTGGTGCACGATGTGGTGTAAAGACATAATATGGTATAGTATAGCTGGATATAGCTTTATATGGAACAACTTTTTGCGATATTGTAAGATATGTTTTAACATATGGAATGACACTATACAGCAATAGACTACACCAAATGGTATGATATGACAGCATATGGCATCAAATGGTGCAATGTGGTATGATTTGTTTGAATATCATATCAAGTGCAAAGAATCTGGTACAAAAGCACAGAGTATGGTATGATATGGTTTTTAATTGGCTAAATCTTAACTAAGTTGGTATGATCTGCCAGACTATGGCATAGCATGGCATTACTTCAAGCATGTTGTGATTTAAATCAAATTTGGTTCACAGTAATATTGAAGGGAAAATGCAGTACAATACCCTCTATAGGATATAATGTGGTTTATTATTGTCAAAACTGGACTAGTATGGTATATTATGGCATAGTACGAATTGAGGCATGAGATTGTCTGATATTGTATTCAGAAAAGGCAAAATATGATGCACGATATTTTCAGGTAACATAGTGTTTAATATCGTGTAACAAGGTTTCATATGGTATTTTAAGATTTAGTATGGCATCGCATGGCAAAAATATTGCTTAATATGGTTTGATATGCTAGAATTTTATGTAAAATAGTTTATTAGAGCAAAAAAATTGTACAATATGATTGAGGTGGCCTGATGCGGTTTAATATACCATTCAGTTGCTTCAATAGTTTCTATACAAGGTAATATGCACAATATAATATACCATGGTGTCTCATATTTTTCAATGATTCCATATGGCATTAAAGAAAGCAATATGGCATAATATGGCGCAATTTAATTCAAAATAATCTTATTTGATTTAGAATAAATGAAGAATGTAGCAAATAGCGTTGGCAAAAGAAAAGAAGATAAACAATAAACTGAACAGACTGAGGGGGATAATTAGATACAAGAAGAAAACTAGGAAACAAATGAGACAATGGATGTGTATATATTTATATATACAAGTGAGTATGTATCTATTAGTTTATATGCTTACAGTGAACATTTGTTTCTTGATCATACTTGAGCCATTGACCTGAGTGGGAAAGAAAAAAGGTAGGTACCGGGGGGGGGGGGGGGTTGCATATATATATATATATATATATGTATAAGATACATATATTAAAATATGTTTATATATATATATATATATTTATACACACACATATAAAACATGATTTGCTCTACTTTGGGAAGCCAAGCATCCTGTTGTGCCCACGGGGCAGCTTGAGGCTCTTTAGCCACATGACCTACGGCCGTGACGCCGGCTGCTCAGAAGAGACGATCTGCAGATCCATGTGGAATGACATGATGAGAACTGCTTATCACTTCACTATAATCTGGGATAAAACTTTCCATACCAGGGAATACAATGGTTGATGATGATGATGATGATGATGATGATGATGATGATGATGATGATGATGAGACCGAAGAACACAAGGAGGATGTAAACTTTGCAAACTCGCTGAATTGGTCGACCAGTTGATGGAACAAAAATACACAATCCTGTTGTGAAACTGACCGTGGACACCAGAGTTTTCGGGGCAATCAGTTATCCCGGCCACCAATTCTGCCGGGAAGATCATGAATCTATGATCCTTCGTCGAGATGGATTTCTTTTACCACACCTTTCTCCAATTCCCACGAAAAACGATAATCCCAACAGGGCGGCACCCGAGTTGCTAGCGACACCTGGTGGGGCTCCGCAAATTTCACCATCCAAGGCCAAGAAGGGTGACAGCAGCGTACGACCCGTGGAGCTCTTCATGGTGAGCGTTGTGAAGCGTACCTTGGAACCAGCGAACCAACTAACCAACCAACCCGAACCCGCCATCACCAGCAGCACAACCGTTGATGGTGGGGCTACAGAAGGCAGGATACACAGGTAGAGGTTACATCATGATGTAAGTGTACATATATGATTGAATATATATATATATATATATACAATATCTTTATGTATGTGTATATGCACAACACTATCTATCTACATATGTACAGTGTCTAGACAAATTGTGTTTTGTGTACACTGAGCCTACATGTGTGGATGATTTTTGTATCTCCATATGTGTGTATATATTTACGTGTACATGCACACATCATGATATGGCTAGATATATGTTGGGATCTATGATGATTTGTGCACATATGTACGATAATTGTAAGACACATATAGGTCAATATATGTGCTATGCACACATAATCTTTTCTATGTGCGGTGCCTCAATGTGACGAAGCACCTCCAGCCCAGCCGATGCCAAACTCAGTGATGTCAAAGCGTGTCGAAAGGGCGCTTTTCTGAGAATTTTATTGACAGACGAACTGTTTGAAGATCAAACACACATCAGATTGTCATTCTTGGTTGTCATTGACCATGACTGTCCATCATTCCCAACCATCATGGCTAGCCATCACTAGCCAGTATTAACCATCATCCTTGACCCTTGATAACTCTATTGTCCGCTATCATTATTAAGGGTATATAGCAATGTTCGCCATGGTATCCATCCCTACCTACCATCATTGATAGTGTAATATCCCTGCTAAATTAGGGGGACGTCACGGGGGAAGCTGCTGGGGGCATGGGTGGTTATCCGTTACGATATATCAGCCAACTAGTCAGCCAGACAGCAGGTGAGTGGAATGTCCAAGCACTTGTAATAGTTATCTAGAAGATGATGGGGACAGAAGCGACCAGCAAATGAGGGCATGACTTAAGAACCGGTCCCAGCCCAGCAATTCTTGGGCCGCAAGTGTTGCGCGATGGGTTCCAAAGCAGGCACCATTTTGAACAATTCGCTGGGCCCATATTTATTCTGGTTGGTGGTTTTCAACATTTTTGATTTTTCCTAGTGATCATTCACAAATGGTTGGTTGACTTGCGCATATTTTTCATGACGTTGTGGTTCAACCACCGACCAGATTATATTTTCAGTTAACAACCCGTAACTTGATTGTGAAACAACCGAAATTAATACATTATTGTATTGAACATATTTCAATAGAATAGTCATTTCAGAAATTTAACCACTAATATTCGTTATTCATAAATGAACCATTATTCATCAACCATTGATACAAATGATTCCGAGCTTTCATCTCAGAACCAGCGCGATGAGTTGCCGAGCTTCGCTTCGCGTCCGCCGCTTGAGGCATGGGCTATGCAGAAGCCTTCCAGTGGCTCTCCAACTTCTTGAAGTGAGCTGCTCCAGAGGCCCCGGGGCCCACCAGCTATACCCAGCTGGGTGAGTTCACTACCAGGCAAATGGTAGATATAACTAAAGTTACATGGTCTTATAAACCAAGTTATAACTAGGGGGCCACCTTCTACTAATCCATTTCAGCCTGATTGATGACTAGCTTTTCATCCTCTTCACAAATGAGGAAAACAATCCACAATAGGTGTTGGAAACAGCAGGTGGTATTTGCGTCCAATTGATTCTTACTCCAATCGCATCACTCGGATGGTTCCAGGTTTGTCAAAACCCTGAGAG